>AJFL01001504.1:0-10237 GCA_000467735.1 Rhytidhysteron rufulum CBS 306.38
TAGCTGATGTTTTCAACGTGGGACGCACCAATGTTGTTACAGAGTAACAAGGCTAGGTGAATGATCATGCCCCGCAGCCGGGAGAAAATTATAGGTATTTTGAAAAGCACAATATGCCGACCATGATGTATATAGCCAACCCCGCACACCTAGCTAGCTCAGTAGCTTTGAATTCTTCCATATTCACTATTAGATCTTCCAACACTGTCGGTGTAGTCGCTGTACGTGTAGCTGTGACACTAATAATCACACAATAGATATATTCTCCACGAGTAGTCAAGAAAAGAATATAACAAACACTAAGCCATATCAACCCTTTCTCAGCAAAATATTTATTTGAATTTTGATTAAAAGAGTTAACCCCCCATTACATTACAATCTTAGTTTAGGTAAAACTTAAGATAATAAGTAAGACAATTGTTCTTCATATACCCACCAAGTGTCTTATCCGTAGTACCAGCTTTACACTCCTCCGCCAACTTCTTAAATTCATTCTCACATGTCGTAATCTCGTCATCGACCATCTCCCACTCACACCCGTCCAATATATCTAGCGATAGCTGGAGCGTCACCTTGTCTCCTAGGTCGTCGCCATTATCCAGCTGCCATTCTGACTCCTCGCTCCGCCCGTTAGCCCAGTTGCCGGCGCTGCGCAGGCAGAATGCGTGGTAGTAGGTGTTCAGGTCGGCCATAGGGGCGCTGAAGCCGGCCGTAACACAGGTCGACGTATCCTTAGAGGTATCAGGCGCGGCAGGTGCAGGCGGGTTCGGGTTTGTCGTTGATCGGATGCTAGGGTAGATAAAGTAGCTAAGGCAATTGTTCTCGATGGAGCCGCCGCGCGAGGTACCCTCCTTATCACCGGGACATTTGTCCGCCAGCGTGACGAAGTTGTTCACGCATGCCTTCAGCACGTCGTCGGCCATCAGAAACGAGCACCCCTCCTTGTTCGACAGCGACACTTTCACCTGCGTCTCGGCACCCACGGAGTCGTGGTAGTCGAAGATGTAGTCGTCCGACTCCGCGCGTTTGCTGTCCCACTGTCCAGCCACGCCTTGGCAAAAGCGCGTGCCGGCGTCCTTGAGGTTGGTCACGTCGTCGGCGAACCCGTCCGTGTAGCACGTCATGGTGTTCTTGGAGTCGTCCGGCGTCTGGCTGTCGTCGCCACCGTCGTCGTCGCCGTCTTCCAGGCCGGGGTGGTCGTGGAGCCACTGCAGGTCCTCGAACATGGCGGAGGCGGCGGCAGCGAGTTCAGACTCGATGATCTCGGCGGCAGCATTTGCGTCGGCGTCGGACTGGGGCTCACCAAATGGGTCGTTGATGGCAGTAGGTGTGCTTGACGGGATGTCTGTGGTGGTTGTTTTGATCGTCGTGGTTGTGGTCGCATCGGTGACTGAGCAGGCCGTAATAGTCACGCAGCTGGTCTGTCCATGGTGTTAGCAAGATGCACACAAGAGTGAGAAGTAAAATGGGAAGAAAGAAGGCCCAAGAGGAAGCAGTGGATATGAAGAAGGACCGAGGGACTGAGAGAATCAAGGAGATGGAGAAGGAAGGGGAAGAGGAGGCTGTGAATATCAAAGAACAGAGGGTGGATAGTAGAGTCAAGAGCACAGAAATCACCGACCGATGTCGTCGTTGTCCACGTAGTTGCAGGGCCTGTAGTATAGCTGCGGACCGTCTCAGTGCACACGTCCGCCGTGTCGGGGTTGTCGCAGTCCTCGTTGGACTCGTTGCCACAGGAGGACCCGTGGCAGCAGTGCGGGCCAGTACAATGGCCATCACTGCCACAGTCAGGACCAGTGCAGCACCGCTTGCCCTTGCACTTCCCGCTGTTGCTATCACAGTTGGGTCCTTTGCAGCTGCTGCCACCACCGCCGCTGCCGCCATCGTCGTGACCGCAGAAGATACCCAAGCAGCACAGTGGACCAGTGCAGCCGCCACCGTCGCTGCAGTCAGGACCACTGCAGCAGAGAGGACCGGTACAGCCGCCGCCGCTGCCACAGTTAGGTCCTTTACAGCCTCCGTGCTCGTAGTCGACGTCGTCGTCGTTGTGCTTAGGGCAGCCCGTCCCCTTACAGCAGTCGGGCCCGCTGCAGGTGCCATTGGCATCACAATCCTCGCCAGTACAGCAGTTGTCGCCGGTACACTTGCCGTCAACGCCACAGTCAGCGCCTTTGCAGTGGTCGTCGTCGTTATTAGTGCAGCCTTTGCCCTGACAACAGCCAGCGCCCTGGCACTTTCCATCATCGCCACAGTTTGAGCCCGAGCAGCAGTTGTCTCCAATACATGTTCCATCTCCGCCACAGTCGGGGCCTTTGCAGCCGCCAGTGTCCTTGTTATCGGTGCAGCCTTTGCCTAAACAACAGTCGGTACCTGTACACTTTCCGTCGTTGCCACACTCTACGCCAGAACAGCAGTTGTCGCCTGTGCATACTCCTCCAACGCAGCCTGGGCCCTTGCAACCGCCGTCATGGTTGGCATCAGTGCAGCCTGTGCCCTGGCAACAGTCGTCGCCTGTACACTTGCCGTCGTCGCCGCAGGCAGTGCCTGTACAGCAGTTGGCACCGCTACATTGCCCATTGTTACAATCTGGACCCTTGCACCCGCCACTGCCACTAGGTGGCACTGTACCATCGTCGCCTGGCTTAGGTTGCTCGGGCGCCGTGTATGCTGGAAGACCTGGGTCCTTCACTTCGCCGTCGTCTGCCATACCACCGGGGCCTATTGTTTCACACGCTTAGCACACAACATCTTTCACACACATCTAGATCGATCATGAATGAAGAACTCACAAGTGTTGAACCAGGTATAAGCGACATTAGTATCAGGAACGATGTTGTGCATATCGGCACGACCTAACCCGCCGAGGTTCGGAAAGTACAAGTTTGAACCTCTATCGGAGCCCTGGTATCGAGGACCCTTGATATTTCTTAGCTGTTGTCAATGTGTCCAATAATTTAGATGAACTTACTTGGCCCCACCTAAACGCCACCTTAGCATCCTATTTTCCATTACTGAAATAAGATATAAAGCAGAAAACTCACCATGTGAACGCAGACCCAGAGCGAGGAATTTGGCCTCCGTTAAGCCAAACCTGTTTTCCGTTAGTACTAGATTGTATGATAAGGATGAAAGAAGTTTTCCGGTAACAACTAAAGGTGCTCCTCATGGTATGAAGAATTGAGACTTACATGTGTATCGCCGATAAATTTATCCACCCACAAGAAATCTACGAGTCCATCGCCATTGACATCTGGCGTCGCACGTCAGTATGTATGTTGCTAGATCATCCAGGAAACAGTAAACACTTACCAGCCCATCGGTGGTTGTAACGATCTTTCTTCTCGCTGTACTTGATTTGTCCGACATCTTTGAATTGGTTTGCTCCGTTGTTAATGGCACCAGTCACCCTACCATCAGGTCTAGTTCATGTCAGTAAATTCCCAGCTCCAATCTTACCTCCATCATGCAGAACACAAAATCGACGTGAGTGAACTGCGCTGCGTGAATAGAGAGTACTTACTCCATACAGAGGTAATCAGCCTTCTTGTCGCCACTAGAAATTGTTAGCATTCACTGCCAATCGGTAAAGTATGCTTCATCACCTACGTAATATCGTGAAACTGCAAGCCCAAGTCAAAAAGGCCTACTCCCCAACCTTGGGAGCAAGAAGCTCCACCGGTAGCGAATCCAATGGAATCAAATTTCCAGGTCTTGCCATCATACTTGTTAAGCCAGACTTCCGCCGCGCCGTCACTCTTTCTGACGGCCCAAATATCACATTTACCATCACCATCAAAGTCTAGAGGATCGGATTAGTTGGTGTTCCCGGGGGTTAGTTATAATAGAGACATTACCTGCTAAATGAATACTTTTTCGAGGCCTGTTGATGTTAAAGATATCAATGCCTTCAGGAACCCATCTAGGAGGTTCGTGAATATTGCCATAAAGTTTACCTGCACCATTAGGACTGATATAGACGTAGTCATCGGCACTAGTACCGCGCATATCGCAATACAGATTCCCATCGGCTGTGAAACGTTAGAGAGCAGCAGGAGGGGGGCATGAATTACTAACCCATTTGCCTGGTTCCACCCTTGCCATTGTTCCGCCATACACGCATGTGGTACTCATCACCATCAATTTCGAGGTAAGCGTAGTCCCGTCTCCCACCATTATTCCACACACGGCCGAACCGGATCCTGGGACGGGCGTCGTCGTCTACCATACCAGCATGTGCGACTTTAGCCTGCTTCCAACCGGGTACGAGGTTCTTACCAACGCCCCGGGCATTAGTGTAGATATCCGATTTTCCGGAGCCACTAAGCCATAGCCAATCATCTCTAAAGTCGCCGTTAATGTCAGTAAAAAAGACACCGTTAATGTCTCCTTTGCCTTTAGGCTCAAACACAATGCCGAGGTCTTGCCAGTATCCACCATATTCGTCGATAGGGGCCTCTTTCTGGCCACCATTGCGCCAGCATTGAATGTGCCCTGAACCATCGATAAGGCAGTAGTCGACTCGACCATCACCATCGATATCTACATACGGTTAGTAACGCTACGAGCTCCTAGGTCTCGAATGAAAGCCATCTCATACCTGCCAATCGGACATTTTCCTGCTTATACGCCGAAGGTGGGGTCATGATAATTCCGATATTCTCAAAGGTAGGGGGGTTGCCGCCACGATTGATGGAGACATCCATTGCGCCGCCGAGCCCGATGCAGATGTAGTCATCAAGGCCGTCGTTATTGACATCAGCCCAACGCACACCTATACCGCAGATTAGCATGTTACATACATCAAGCATCCAGGTGGAGGGCCCCAAAAGGCTATCTTCTTCACTGGCTAAAACATACCTCGAGACTTGCAATCAACCTTAGGATCGATCTTGATGGCCTTGCCGAAGTTACCACCATCCATATTCTCGTACATGTAGGTGCCATCACCATCCTTCGTCCACACGATCTCATCAAGTTCACCGCCACGGTCTGCACCGCCGGCGTTCACTAGCTGCGCGAACATGATACCCATATACACCGGTATCTCAGCAGTAGCCTCCTTTTTCATATCGATTTTACCAGTCGACCAAACACGGCCCATATCCGTACTAGCATGCTCATAGACCCCATCGTTCTCACCACTACCGCGCTGCGTTTGTATTCGACCACCACTATTCCCACTACCGTATTTCTTCTCGCAGGTGGTGCCACCTTTATCATCAGGGTATTCGGTTTCAGCGGGTTTCTGGAGCTTGGGTTCAACGACCAAGAACGCCGCCCACCATACACTAGCCATCATCTTGTATCCTTCATCGTTCGGGTGCGTTTCATCGATCAGGTTTGCCTCGGTGATGAATCCCGTATGCATGTCAGCTAACACGAGACAATCCTTATTGCGGTTGGCAACAATAGCGCGGTATTGGGCGTTGATGGTCACGACATTTGCCTCGGCTTCTTTGTTAGGGAGGAGGGTTGACAGGATGATACAGGTGCCGGGGATGGCTTCGTAAAGGCGGTTCAGCAAGGCTTCCATGCGCTGGCCGATGGTGGCGACCTCGTGGTTCTGGAGCGCGTCATTTGTACCTGCACTGGAGCAAACATGGTCAGTAAATGAATCGAATCGTACCGTGAAAGGCAAATTGAACTCACTTTATCGTTATCAAATTTGGTTTAAAGGGAATCGAGTTCTCGGCCTCCTTTATAATTTCATCGACTCTTTTTCCAACATGACCTTCATGATCCTGTATGTAGGCTGGGTTAGATGAGAATTATGTGTATGGAAAAGGAAGGTTACACACATTGTCATGCATGTTCCCATCGTTCAAACTCCCCACCATATTGACCTCCCATCCCTCACTCCGCCATTTATCCCTAATCCATTTACGATACCCATTACCATCAAGACTCTTGTAACCAGCGGTAATTGACGCCCCTAAGGGCAATGCGCGCAGCAAGAAGGGCCTGTCACGTTTCGTAAGGGAGCGATTGCCTCTGATATGAGCAGTTGCGGCGTTGAACGCATCCTCATCCCATTCGACAGTATCGGGGGCAAGTGTGTAGTTAATGGGAAGTAGGACAGCGGTGGAGTAATCGGGGGCCTGAGATGGTTCGATACTGGCTTCTGCTGCACAAGCCAGCGTGGATAATAGGCCCAGTGCGATAGCCGCACAGCCGTATATGGCTGTGGCTAAGCGAGCCATGAGGTGGATTGAAAACACGGTATTACCTTACCGGTAAATGGACATAGCAATTGCTATGGAGAAAAGGGGGATAAAGGTTCTTTTTGCCCTTAAAGCAAAGGGGCATTATATAGCCTAGTCTCCGGGCTACAATCTTGTGGTGGGGGAAACACGCACTGGCCACATGTAAACCAGTAGATACGTTGCGTTACCTATACCTAGCTAATATAGCTTGTTGCTTAGTTGTAATCGTATTTGTATCTGTGCAGCTTACCAAGCACGCAACCCATATTCAATATAATTATATATCCGGCGGATAGAGTTAAGTCTTGCCAATCAACCCTAAATGGCAAACTGTTCTCGGCAGATCCTTCTGCCTTTCATTCCTTGCATGTTGATTCTGAGTATTCCTAGGACGCGTTTCCCGGCACGCGTGGCACGTATATGCGGTCGGCGACAACCAGGCGCTGGCCAGGTGGCAATCTTGCGTATTTCAGTTTCTACACTTTCTCTTTAGCTTCTAAAACCCTGCACACCCATATCTAGTATAATGCTGTAATCTGGGATTGATATGGATGTCGTTGATTCAAAGTGCGGACGGCCGTTAGTTGGTGGGCACGTGGGATCGCGTGCATTGGAGCCGATTAATTAATTGATTAATTGATTCTATTATGGTAAAAGAACATTGGAACCGACGCTTATCAGAACCTTGAGATCAACTTTATTTCACCAAGCGCGTGCCCTAGGCCGCTTGTGGTATGGTGCTCCACCAGACCCTCCCTAGATCTAACATGTAAGCATCCATCGATGCATTAGGTGATCATCAAGCCAGTACCTATTCACTCCACACTCCGTCAACGTCTAACTCCTATCCTAGATCGAGCATATCATTCTTTGACTCTATTATCAATGCGCGGCTCGTGCAGCGCTGGTTCCTAAGTCAATGTTCTTGAACAAGATTGCTACAGATCTAAATTGCCGTGTCGTCCGGCTGTTTCATTCTCAAGGCAGATTTTAAACTGGCGGTGGCTTGTGAAGCGGATGTGGCCAGCTCTAGTTATTCGCATCTTTCGAGCATCTTGGCATCGAGAAAGCATCGGACAATACACTACCAGGGCCCACCTGACTAAACGCGGCTCTGCTTATGGCTCTGCTTATGAATCTTGCTAATCAGCCTCACTAGTAAAAATCTAATCTAGAAAAACGGTCAAGGATTCTTCCTATACAAAGCTAAATCGCTTGTCGCTCACTACTGTCTAGGATTTCTACCTACTATTACGTACCGCTTAGACTTCAACTCGAGCACTCATTCCAAATGCATGTATTCCGCTAGGATGCTACGTGGACTTGATTTGATATTACCGCTGTTCCCCCGTCTCACAATCATCACACTGAACATCAATCATCCTACGCAGTGGGACTCAAACCCGTTCTCCAGGCTAGGTCTACCGAAGCTTTACCCCAAAGGTGGTCAGCCAGCCATCCCCTGCAGAGGATGGCATGTTGCCTGGATAGTGTAATTAGGGTTCTTTCTGCGGCGCATATCTCAATCTCGACATGTCCAAGGGCCAAGACCGTACCGCACGTTCCTCTAGGTCATGTCACCTAAAAGCATCCCGCCAGGAGGATAAGAATGTGATGCATTCCTAAATACCCTTCCTTCCTCCTGCTCCTCTGTTTGGCCCATCGACCACCGCCATCCGACAGTGTCATGCTCCTCCCGTGGCTTTATCGTGCACTGGGGCTGGCATACTGTGCGGCCCTCTTCGCACAATGCATCGTGGCCTTCCCGCACCACCATCACCACCGCCACCACCTGCGCTCGCTGCGGCACGCACTGGATCTATCTCTCTTAGACCCCAGCTTCAATGCATCCGAATTCGACTCGCCGAAAATGCTGAAGAGAGCTAATCCACCTCAAATTCTTGGCTGCGATTCCACCAAGGAAGGTTGGATAGACTATTCAATCAGATTGCTTGCTCTCGAAGTGGTGAGTTCTTATTTTCCCATACCTTAAGACAACACCCTAACAACGCCATGGTGATTTAGTTGCCGGCAGCCAAAACCCGCACACAGAGGCTATACAACCTTCTAGATACGTTCGAAGGTCTCGAGATCGAGGATTTCAAGGCTATGACACCGGAAGATTGGGCCATCTATGACACTTGGGTAATGCTCTGGGGGAAGATCTTTTTCCCCCAGAAACTAGGCCTGATTAAAACCAAGTCGAAGAGACAGGAAGCAAAGGACAAGGTGCTCAGCGGCATACGGGCAGCTAAGCAAAACGTTGCCACCGTTTACAGTACGTTGTCCATGGCAATTTATCTTATTTGCATTACAGCACGGTGTCTATACTCATCACACATCTAGATATTATTAATACCTTACAAGCTAAGTCAAGTAGCTTCACTTCGAAGGGAGCGGATGCACCGGACATGGACATATATTGTGATGACTCCTGGTTAAAGACAGTGGACGCTCAAGGGCAACCCTACAGGGACACCAATGGGAATCCTGGTACGTGCTGCATTTCTCCTAGAGCGACACCGTTGTGGAGGACTTTTCTTAGATATGTCTACCCTCGTTACTCTGATATCTGCCTTTCGTCATCAGCCAGTACTTGGATGGATTCCCTCCTGCACTCTGTTCCCTTCCATTTCAGCTCGTCGTAACCGCAACCCTCCGTCTAGTTTGTATCGCTAACACCCTCTCCTTGTTCAGATCCATCGATGACCTATGACACCTCGAGATTGAATAGTGGTTGGGAAGAACACGACAACTGCCAAGGTGGTACGGGAGACGCCGTTACGTTTTACTACGAAGGCACAAACCTCGAAGTCTCTATCCTATCCATCTGTGATAGATATTGGTACAGGCCGGACCCGATAGTCAACCTCAAACAGGTATTGGCGGATGGGGGCCGGGCAAAGAATCTCGATACAATCGCAATTCGTGCCCCTGGGCGGATCATAGCACATGAATTCAGCCACGCACCCACGGTCATGGGCCAATTTGGAAGTTGGGGTATGTATCGTGTTTACTTGTTGTTTTATCGTCAGCCTTTCTCTTTTCTTAATTTTTTTCTTCGCCTCCGCAGTTTCTTGAAAGTATACTTCAACTCCGCTATGTTGTCACTCTTTTCATCTAGCCATATATCGCGGCTGATTCTCCCTTCGCATTTTAATCCTAGCTCACCTACTCTTTTTAGACGACATCGAGATAGGGGGCGTATCTGCATATGGATACATACATATCAAAAATCTGGCTAAAACACATACTCTCGATAATCTAGCTTTAATACGAAATTCAGGTAAGACCAAAGCCCTCCCATTCCTTTCTTTACTTCATATTGGGCATCACAGCTAACACTAGATGTTCCATCCAGATACGTTGGCATATTGGATTGTCAGTAAGTTTAATTCTATCCCTATTGTTGCAACCTACTTGTTTGATACTAATGTCTTCTTCAAGCTATGTATCTAGCAGATGTCAACTGGTCGTCGGGAATTGGAAAGAAATTAGAATCACGATCAACTGTTTAGTTGCTCATACTACTGTTACCAATTCACAAAGTTTACGTAGTGTCATAATTCCTAGTAGGAGGCACCTCCAGTGCGGCCAACCAGGGAAAACTTTCCCCATCAGTTCGGATCGGAAATATCAAATGCATGTAACCTCGCTCGTCTACGGCATGACACAACTGGGGCAAATGTTCATGACTATGATTATAATCTCAGCCTCTACCCCAATCTCGACTTCACCTTTGACCCCTACACAGACTTAAACTCTATCCTCCTATTTCTACTCATCATTTTCCCAGTACACACATAGTTGAATTCACATGTGATGGAGGTGATTGAGATGGTAAAGGTGATATCCCATCTAGGTTAGCTTGGCAGAGAAGAGTACCATGTAAGACTTGACAGGTGCGCATAGAGTTAATGGGCGACTTGATGAATTTGCTATGGGAAATGGCAAGCTATATACATAAAAGTAATACCTAATAAGGTAATGCCGAGTCGGATTTTCTAGAGAGATCTTCTGTCCGTAGCGCTCCT
>AJFL01001505.1:0-32413 GCA_000467735.1 Rhytidhysteron rufulum CBS 306.38
GAAAAGGCTCGCGGAGGTCCACAGCAGCGCCGCCATACCTGGGTTCATCATACAGTGAGTTAAGACGATTATCAGAGGGCTGATCACCAGGAGTATCAGCCGTAAGAGAAGATATCAAAGCCGCATCCTCATCAACATTCTCAATCTCCTCTCGTAACATAAACCTCGGATCATAAATCTCACCCTTAGAAACCATCCTCCTAACCTCCCTTTCCAACGTCTTAATCTCCTTCCCAACCACCCACGCCTTCTGAATCTTCCCCGCCCCATCTGGAAACCGTTGTAACCAAGCTTCAAGCCATCGAATCCGATCACTGCCCTGTCGCATCATTACTTTACTCGGTACGTACGCTACCATCCCGGCTAACAACGCAAATACCACTTCCTCGGAACTGCCTATCCGTGCTAACATACATGCAGCACATAATCCCTTGTGTCTATACCAAAGACTCTGCATCTCGCCATCAGGGCCCTTAACCATGTTCTTGACAACCAGTCTATGTGGTGCTTTGTGATCCTCGGCATCCCATTCGCCCTCGGGGAACCACATCTCCGGCACGGCTTCAAGAACCCGCATGATAGCTTCTTGTTCCGGTGTTAGCTTCCTAAGTATATATAACGGGGATATCACAGCGGAGATATCTAGTCTAAACAGCGATTGGAGACGGCGGAATATACTCCATGCTAAACGGCTGTCAATCCCGTTATGCATTTTCCAGCAATTGATGCCATTGTTTTCACACTGGGTGGAGCTGTAGTGGATTGGATCTGGATGGCGGATACGGAGGTGGGGAGGGAGGACTGTGATGAGGAGTCGGGTTCTCTTTTGGTAGGCTTTTAGGTCGGATGGGGAGGAGGGAGGTGGATGTTGTGAGAGGATTCGTGTGAGGAGATTGATATCTGATTGTTCGAGGTGGCGGAGGGAGGTTGCGTGCGTGTGGTGGGTGGATGGGGGAGCGCTATAGAGGCCGTGAGCTGCTGCGGAATTCATTTTGGATGCGGTTTGTTTTGTGAGAGCTAGAGCTCTGAATTACCTTTGTATATGAGTGGAGCTTTTATTATTAGAGAAGTTTGTGTCGTGGTTCTGAGTATTCACTACAGTGTGTAGAAGTGGATCGATGATTGTTTGAAAAGAGGGTTAAGACCGGAAACAAGTGGAATACCCTTGAGGCTTGGATATATAAGATTGTCCGAATGAGATGCATTGTGAATATGCCGCGTTGTGAGAAGGACTGGATACGTTGTGGGATGATTGCTACTTCTGTTGAAATGAACAATGCAATCCTCGCGAATCAAGCCATGGACGGGGACGACGAAAACCGTAGATTACGAGAAAATTCAAATACAATGGACACTAAACAATGATTGTTAGAGGTGGGGTAATTAAGTCAAAGTGAGGATCGGAAAGGATGCATTGTGAATTGTAAAATAATGAATGATGATAAATTGGTAATTATGCCAGCAACAAGTACCCAGGCATTAACGTTGCAAGCTAGAAGGTAATAAAGCAAAGAGAGAATAACCGAAAAGCCATTTGGGTCAAAAGACCGACCTATCAATCCAAACCGACCGAGGACGCCTTTGTTACCCATATTGTAACGAATGCCGTTGTACATGTTACACCAACGTGACGTAGCCCTTTTTAACATAGTACAGTGGCGAAAACCGTAATGCGTAAAACCCGCCAAACCACCAAGATTAATAGAATACAGCGAATCTGACCCCTAGGTGTGATATGTAGAACAGAAGTTATAGTAGACATTAAGATTGTGCTGCAGTCTTAATGCCTGCTTTCGACGACAAAAACATTTCCTCCCTTTCCGTGGAGACTCTCATTGACCTTGTCTCGAAGACCCTTGAGGTTCTCTGATTGCTGGGAGATGCTAGTGGCCTTCTTTCTTGTGCTCCGTCTTGTCGCTACAGGGGTAGCGCCAAATTCCTCCTGAATGGCACCAGGTAGAGAATTAGTCTTGTCGGACAGAACCTTGGGGAGATTGTTCGATTCGATCTCAGCATCTAATTTCTTTTGCGCATTCACTCGGCTCCTCTCATAGCGTGACGTAACATCTCCACCAGTCCAGCGGGTGTTGAGGAATCTGTCCCAGAATGTGAAGAACGGTTGCGAGAAGTTGGTCTTGATGCCCCAACTCTGATGGTGAATATCGTGATAGCTAGCATTGTTCGAGGTGATGAGTTGTAGAGGGTCGAAGGGAAGCGCATAGCCGCAGTGGTCATCAACGGTCTTGATGGTCGAACAAGTAAAAAACCACATGGATTGACGAACTGTCATGCCGGAAGCGAGGTATGCGAGACCAGTACCAAGTGTATCAAGCAAGAAACCCTCGAACCAGTGGTTGTACAGAGCACCATAAGCATATGGCACGTATAGTCGATGATGACGCGAATGGAAAGTTGCTGAAATATGTTAGTAAATTTGCATCAAAAAACGTTCGTTGCTAGCGTCTAGCTTACCGTATAGCCACTTGTTCATGTGCATAGCGCGGTGGAGGAAGTATTGCCAGGTATCAACAATGAGAATGCCAAATAGGAACTGAAGGGCTGGGAATCCAACCCAATAGATAGCTTTTGCGAGGGTGATTTCCCAGGATGCAAAGGCGGGAACGACGGTCGATTGCCCATCAACTGAGACTAATTGATTCAGCCAAGGATATCTCCCTCCCGTTACAAGTCCAGATACGGTGGGATATGAAGCGGAGAATTTGGCTGCCAACGCGTTGGCGTTGACGCCTACAACCGAAAGGACGACGGGAATTGCTCGCTGAGCAACGCGAATCGACTGGGCCCATCGAGCAATATCGTATTCCTCCTTGCCAGTTGTTGCCTCTTCATCGATAGCTGCGAGTACAACTCCGAAAGCCGTTTGAATAATTTGCTGCCCGATAACATCGCGAAGAACCTCCCACCGCGAGACGTGGTTGCGCTTAAGAACCTCGGCGGGTGTGTGCAGTCGATACTGAGGGAACAGATCGTAAACGTCTATAAGGTGGAAGACCATGGACACAACCCAGTATGCAATGATTGGCAGGGCTAAGGTCAGGTACCCGTCCGGCATCCAGGGGACGACTGGAGGCTGTGGACGCAGCGTGTATTCCGGCAATGGCGGCAACTCGTACATTGTCGAGTTGGCCATAATGTCGTCGAGCTTGGAGAGGTCAAAATGGTTGGAGAATCAATGAGAGGTGGTGGTGAAAGTTGGAAGTTGGTGTGAGGCTGCGGAGTAAGGAGTAGATGAAGCCCGGATGCGGCGGAACAAACAGCTTCCCAGGGGCCGAGCGAAAGAGCGACAAGAGCAATAATGGGGCGAAGGGACGATAGGAGGATGGTGGTGAGGTTTATAAGAGGCGACGAGTTATTAAGGAGAGGCAGCCGTGGCGTGTGTAGAGAGTGAGTGTTGCTAGAGTGGTACGACTTGTGGGAAGAGGTGAATTGATATCGGGCGCGCAGCATCCCAGGATGGCGTCCTTGTTCAGCCCTGAGGCGTTTGCCACCCTGTGCCTGTTTGGTCATCCCTGCGACATCGTACCTCTCGTAAGCACCTCTCCGAGCCCATCTTGGCGCCACGCACGTGCAATCTCAGCCCTGTTCTAGACGGCCAGCGGATGCCAGCGGGATGCCTGCAAACCTTGGAATTCAGGCTCTCATCGGCCCAAGAACTGGATGACTGTGCTGGCTGCCATACTTGCCTGGCCATTCAGGCCTCAGCAGCGCGAGGGGCTTTCTCACATTGTACCGAAACAGGCCTAGCCCCGCGCAGAAGAGAAATTCTGAAATTCTCGACCCCACTAACCGCCACACCCACTACCTACAAGACTTAAGGCTCCTCCGCGATACCTACCCTTTCTTCCCTCCAGCCTCATCTCCCTTTCCACTCATTCTCCTTCCGATTCTTCTCAAGCCTTTTGAAAACCCTCATATCCTTCAACCATCATGATCATTTACAAGGTAACCTTCTTTGTACCCTTCCCCGCACTCATGCCCCGCCCCGCCCATAATTCCTGGGCTCGCCGCCCACTTTGCAGACGCCCCTTTCTGCGAATCCCACAAGAACCTCAGAGCGCTGATCCTTCATATCTAGGATATCCTCACTGGCGATGAGATCATCTCCGACTCTTACAACCTGAAGGAGGTTGACGGTGTCGCCTACGAGGCCGACTGCAAGAAGATCACCATCGGCGCCGAAAACATCGGTGCGTTCTGCTACATACTGGGTTTGGAAACATGCGCTTACTGGGATATGCATAGATATTGGTGCCAACCCTTCTGCTGAGGAGGCAGACGAGGGTGTCGATGAGAACTCCCAACAAGTCATTGATGTCGTCCACTCCTTCCGTCTTACTGAGACCTCTTTCGACAAGAAGGCATATCTTGGCCACCTCAAGAGTGAGTTGCTTCGCAGCTAACTTACTAGTCATTTTAGCTAACACGGTATCAAAGCCTACATGAAGAAGGTCAAGGAGGCTTTGAAGGAGAAGGGCGCCGGCGAGGACGAGATCAAGGAATTCGAGAAGGGTGCCCAGGGTTTCGCCAAGAAGATTGTTGGTAACTTCAAGGACTACGAGTTCCTCATCGGCGAGTCCATGGACCCCGATGGCATGTACGTTCCTTCCCTGACAGCCTCATATGTTATTAAATACTAAACTTCGTTAGGGTCGTCCTCCTCAACTACCGCGAGGATGGCATTACTCCATTCATCACCGTCTGGAAGCACGGTCTGACCGAGATGAAGGTTTAAGAGAAGTTGGATGGGCAAAAATATAGAGACTTGCTACTCTTTTTTTTTTCACGAATGAAATGCATCAATGGATATCCGCATAGCTTTTGAACAACATGAAAAATGAAATTAGTATTCGTGAGGCCGTCAAACCGAGGTGACAGGCTAAGCTGTGAACTGATCCTATCGTGCTATATTTAGATGCCACAATTGGCGCATGGAGTGCCTGGGGAAAAAGCAAATATACACGAGCCTTGTGTGTATACAGACACACAGATCACAACGGTTAGCTCTTTCACTGTGGTGATACTGATGAAACTACCCTGTATTCAAGTGGAACGTATCACTATCAACAGGCAGCTCTAAGAGAGATGAGATAGATTAACAAAGCCCCCAGTAAACTAAGAGGTTCACCTGACAACGTGCCAAACATGTGCACACGCGGACGCGCCAGCACGGGCCAAGCCCTTCCCTCCCGTTTGAGCCTTAGGCGGCACGGCGGCAGCCCCTCCTCTTCGCCCTGCATCCATCCTTTCCTGCCTTGCGACCTCATGTCCATTGTTTATATCCTCTTTTAGCCATTTGTATACGCTATTATGCCTGGATATCTCTCATTTTTTGTTCGAATTGCCCTTTTGATATAACCGTCTCACCCTTTGAATAGTTTCGGATGAGCCACGGAAAGCTAGTGCAGACGCACCAGCGGGTGGAGGAGGGACCAAGCCTGCCGCCGACCACTCCTCATCGGCCACGCAGTGGCAAGGGATTGGACTCTATAGTCCTTTCCCTTGAGAATACATGGAACCTTGGTTTGCGTATTCGTGCTCAGAACTGGTCCCCGTCTACCAGTACCAAAACATTGGCGGACAAAATATATGGTCAGATTAAAAGACTGTATTTTACGTCTGAGCCTTCCCTCCAGCGTGTGATCAATCAATTCGAGAACAACGCGCCTAGATATCAGTTTCCCAATCAGAAACTCGAACTCCTTCATGGCCTCCTTCGCTCTGAGATCGGGGCGGGTCCCCGGAGATCTACAGCCCATGAAGCGCCCAAGGACAATCCATCCAAGACGTTACGGTCACCCGCAGGTGAGTGGATGGAGTGGCCTTTTTTACTCAACATGCTATGTTTAACATCTGAACTGTCCAACTTTAGCCGTTGATTTGACCGGTTCACATGGTGTACAACAGAAATTTTGTGTCTTTCTGGAATGTTTTATTTCGTATCATAATTCATCCCACTAACTCCCTGTCTCTCATGTACAGGAAGCCAATTGCTTAGCCGTAATACACCCGCGAGTCATCTCCGAGAAGTGACGCCGATCCAGACGTCCGTCTATGCCACTGCCGTTCCTACGCAACCTGGTAGTCCTACGGATGACGAGAAGTTCAAAACACCTCCTCTGCCTGCATCTCCCACAACCACATCGAAAGCAGCAGCTCGGCGCGTTCAAGCAAGTCCACGTACTTCACTACCTGAATCACACAGCAATCTTTTGCAAACAGGATCTAGAAAACGACGATCAGATGGAAAAACATCTCCGCCAAAGTCCACTAAGACGTCCCTGGAAGAACTGGCTGATAGTGATGATGAAGACGCGGTGTTCACCAAACCACGAAATCTCAGACAAGAGCTTCTCTCGTCGAGAAGCACGTCCACCAAACCACCAGTTTCTAGGGCGTTTGATTTCGCTGTTCCTGCTGTTCCGGGACCAACCTCGACTCGAAGCGCGGGACCGCAGAGAGTTCATACATCGTCTTCAGCTCGAGCTTCAGGATCACAAAGTCTTAACACATCCTTCAGTAGTGACAGGACAGCCAATACTTCGTTTTCCTCAGTATGGTCTGCGCCTGTTCACGGAGGACCTACAAGTGTCAACACTTCCTTCACGACCGACATGACAGAAGATATTGACGATGTATGTTATCCTGCATTGCCATCTAGTTCTGCTACGATCGGATCGTTAGATGATGACGTTCTGCTTGATGTTTTAGCGGAACATGAACAACTCTCACAACCGTTGGAAGACTTACAATTGAACCAAGTATCTCCGCAACGCCCTGAAACTCTCACCCTTGCGGAAGGCCTCCTAGACGGGCAACTTTCAAATACAGGCGCCGCTGAAAATGTTGTCAGTCCGAGCAAGGGTGTCATGCAGCACCAAGTCCGTGATTTGCCCGATCAAGGCCTCTTCATTGATGATATTCCAGACCAGTTCCGTAGAGCATCATTTATAGAACGCTATGAGTGCTCTAGACTCGCACGAGAGAACAAGATTTCTATTCGCGAGATCATGGACGAGAACTACCAAATGAATGAAAGCTACGATACATTTTATGAGCAGTTGGAGAAGAGGGGATTCAGAATAAAGAATAAACAACCCCGGAAAGCTTGGTCTGCCGCAAATGATCGTTTTGAAGGATATAGCTACAATGCGAAATTGACATTCAACACTCGCAATGTTGGCGCAATGTTCAATCTTCACCTCTCTCCTTTACAGCAGGACGATTCTTGTCGATTCCAGCGCGCTTTTGGATCCGACCGCTTCTTATATCTGAAAGTACCATCATTCAGGTCTAAACACCTTCCTGGACAATTCAAGTCCCAAGTAGACAACGAAAATCTGCTTACTAAGTTCAAAGAGTGGCTTCTCAAGGAACAGAGTTTTGCAGGTCGCCAATGGAGAGTCTTTCACATTGAAGATCAGAAGAGAAAGAAGGGCACGAAAAGGAACAATGACGAGGACTATGGCTGGAGACTTGTCCTGTTCGCTACCAGGGGTTGTGATCTAAAACCAGGGGCGACCTCTATTTATGAACGCGAACTCACCATCGGCGAAATGATCAACTGGTTTATGCCGTTCAAACTTAACGAAGATAAATCATTTTGCAAGTTGTACGCACGCTTAAGCTTGGGGCTCTCGAGGACCAAACCAACTCTGACTTTTACTCCTTCTCAAGTTTTGCGCGTTCCAGATACGTTAGCTAATGGTATGTTCGAAGACGCCCGATTTAACGACAATCGGTTGGATTGGAGTGAAGACTATGGTGACAAAATAGTCATGAATGACGGCTGCTCTGTCGTTTCTGTTGGTGCCGCGAAGGAGATATGGAAAACGACAAACAATGCGGGTTCAATACCAAGTGTTTTCCAGGGACGCATTGGAGGGGCTAAAGGCATGTGGATGCTTAGCGCCCCTACTACCACAGTCGATCCGGAGCATCTAAGAATTTGGATTAGGGTGACAAAAAGCCAGCTCAAATTTGTCCCGCATATCGTGGATACGAAAGATAGCCCCCACTGTGACCCAAACCGTCTAACGTTTGAACTCTGCGGATATAGTTCCCATGCTGTAGAATCGGATTTACATACAGCATTTATTCCTATCTTGATTGATAGAGGCGTCCAATTATCAACAATCGAAAGGCTTATGAAGGAGCGATTAGACATTGAAAGGGAAGAATTGCTCAACATACTTCCATTTCCAGAAGATCTCCGAAAATGGGTTCACTCCGACGTATCGAAGCAAGAGGAGACGTATCGAAACGCCGAGACACCTCTCTACCAGGCCGGTTTACCCGCATCCCTCTCGGAGAAGATCAACCTTCTCCTTGAATCTGGATTTTCACCAGTACAGACACCTTATCTCTCTCGATTAATACATCGTTTCGTCGACCAACGCAATATCTTTGTGGAACAAAAGCTTACAGTTCCTCTTGGTAGATCCACCAATTTATACGGGATTGCAGATCCACTAGGTATCCTTAAACCAGGCGAAGTACATTTACATTTCTCCACAAACTTCGTCGATGCGTCATCTGGAGAGACATTTCCCTATCTTGACAATATGGAAGTCCTAGTTGGTCGGCAACCAGCTTGTCGACGATCGGATATTCAGAAAGTTCGAGCCGTCTTCAAATACGAGTTAGCCCATCTTATGGATGTCGTGGTGTTCCCTTCTCAAGGACAATATCCTCTTGCAAGAAAGTTGCAGGGTGGCGACTACGATGGAGATCGATTCTGGATATGCTGGGAGCCAGGGTTGGTCGGCCCCTTCAAGAATGCACAGGCACCTATAGTGCCCCCGAATCCAGACGATTATAACATTGAGGTTGACAATAGAGAAGTCCGAGAAGTCATGAATACCGATAATCTTGCTGACGTTGACCAATTCTTGAGGGAGAGCTTTGAATTCAAGACCCTCCCGTCACTCCTTGGTCATTGCACAAATTTTCACGAGGGCACATGCTACGATGAAAATCGCATTGATTCCCCAGGAATCAATATCTTAGCAGATATACATGACCTTCTAGTAGATGCTACCAAAAATGGATATAAATACAGCCAAAAACGCTTGGATCACTGGATTGCTTCAAATCCTCTTATCCAAAACAAAAAAATGGTGGTTCCTGTCTACAAGCAAGCCATGAGGGAGTGCGAGAAGACCACAGAGATGGCAGAGAAGGACATTTCGAGGAAGAAGAAATGGCAGTACAAGTCACACCATCCCATTGATTACCTTTACTTCAAAGTTGTAAAGGTGCATAACAATGAGACTCTCCAACAAGTCGACGAGATGCTCAAAGACGTTGAGGACGATGATTCTGAGCTACAAGAAGCATACCTAAATGCCCTTAACAATCGTGATGATAAAATTAAAGAGGAGCTCGACATCATGTTGACAAAGGTAGATGATGACCTTCGTCATTGGGGAAGTCGATTGAATCCCGCACGAAAAGACATAACCTCCGACTATTACAACGAGACCTTGGAGCAATGCTTTCAGCGCTTTCGCGAAATCAAGCCCGAGAAATACTGGCCTGAACCACTTGTTCCTAGGCAGTTTCCAGACTGGGATCTTATTAAAGCATCTGCTATTGCCACCAAATATGCCGGGAGGGGTGCTTTCATGTTTCATATGGCCGGAAAAGAACTTTGCCATATGAAGGCGACCAAGGACCCAAATGCGCGAGCTCAAAGGTGGAATATGTATAAGGAATTTAAGCAACGGAAGAACAAGACACTGTTGTCAAAGCGACAGGAAGACTCGGATGACAACGAGGCTTACGAAACTGCTGTGGAAGAATAAACCGTACGATCTGGCCCTTCCTGTTTAATTGTTAACTATTAACTATCGGTGTTACATAGAGCGGTATCAACGCTCAGAATCTGCTATACTCTAGCTCACCATCATTATTTTCCGGGGACTCGGCCGATCCAGGAGAGTTGTGGTAAATATTCCCCACTACGAGGCCTTCATCCTGTTGTTGAAATAGTCCGGTCACAGCCGGAATCTTTGGCTTCATGTTTCAACATGTCTATTGGATACACAACCAAGACAGTTGCATACTATCAGACCAAATGTCAGATCTGGAGATGGCCCGGAGATGATATAACATTCCCCGAAAGGCTACAAATCATCCTACATTGTCGACAAGGGTACGAATATGCCCCATATCATGGTTGCAATTTACTCTTACGCCATCATTTATGTACCATTGGGCTAAAAGGATTTTCAAAAAATTAATGAAGTACGATGACTAGGTTGAATACCTTTTTATTTTAGATATATTTCCTACGGGACCTTTTCTTTGCATTTACTGTACAATACGGCGGATACCCCTTGTTTCTATTTCTTTTTTTCCTCATATAGCTCGTTGAATCTCAATGTGACTTACTGCTGTCACTGCAACGTGTAAGCTATGCGTGCATAGTGTAATCGTTTCATCATGTCCTCATCTATTACCAAATCCCTCCCTTCATCTTGCACCATTCGCACGTTTAACGAGCAGACAAACTGTCATTAGGATAAACATATTGACACTAGTCCTTTTTTGGGGTGGATGAGGGACCATTAACATCCCTGCAAGCCACTCAGGACCGCCCCGCCTTTCTCGACAACGTCCACCACGGTTGCGGGGTAGCAGGAGAGGTAGTATCTATCCATCCCCTCACAACACGACGTTACCTCGCAGCAGCTCTGACAACGCAAGAAGCACACGTACGCTTAATATACCGCGTAATCGACCGGGATTATCACCACTTTACCAAGCCATATATATATCACCGCATTGTCTTCCTTTCGATGTAGACAGATAGCTCTCTCTTCAGACATCACATCCTACCCTTCTCTTACTACACCTAGTAAACACCACTCACCCCATCCAAAATGTCAACCACAGAAACCTCCACCACACTCCCAACAACCCTCTCAACAAACCCCTACCTCACCGCGCGCCAATCCCTCGAACGCGACGGCTTCGTAATCCTCCCAGCCAGCCTCTTCCCAAACTTCGACCTCCCCGCCCTCCGCACCGCCGCGACCCGTCTCACCACCTCCGCCCGCGCAGGAAAATGGCCCTACATCCGGACACTACCAAAGCAATTCCCTCCGTGGCCTTCAGACCCCAAAGATGGTATCTGGGGGGTGCAGCACCTAATGCACCCGTCAAACCCAGACGCTCTCGCATTCGCCTACTCGTACTTCGACGATGAGTTAATGGAATACGTACGACATCTCGTCGGCTGCGAAAAAGAGGAATTGGTCATGGAATTGTATAATATGTTAGTACGACCAGACCACGACTTCGCGCTTCGTTGGCACAGAGACGATATCAGCGCGGATGCGAGCGACGAGGAAGAGGTTGCTAGACTCGTGGGTCATGAAGCGGGCCACGCGCAATGGAATCTCGCACTTTGGGATGATGCGAGTTTAATCGTGGTACCTGGATCACATCGACGGGCTCGAACGATCGAAGAGCGAAACGCTGATCCCTATGAGGATGATATGCCGGGCCAATTGGTTGTGAGACTTAAGGCTGGAGAGGTCGTGTTTTATGATAATAATATTTTGCATCGTGGGAAGTATGATGGGGGTGTTGAGAGGATGACACTGCATGGGAGTATGGGGATTACGAGGGGGAGTAAGCAGCGTGCGAGGAATGTGTTGCAGCATGGGGTGGGGGAGTGGGCGGAGAAGTATACGTTTGAAGGGATGGAGGAGGGGGTTAGGCGGACGGCGAATGCGATGAGGGAGAGGTTGGTTAAAATGGGGAAGGAGGCTGGGGATGTTGGATTCTTTTCCAAGGATGAGTAGGGGGAAGGTTTGGATGAATAGTTTGTATTGGATTGGATTTCAAATTATATTTATGAGATCATTTCGTTCTATGTATTTTCTTTTGATCTCTACTTAGCGTATGGGACATCTAGATTAAAAAATTGGACATTTCCTCTTCCATCATCTTGATAATGCTCTATTTCTTCTCTATGCGAACGCCGTGATAATGCTATGCTGACAAACATATGCCGATGTAGGATGCCGTATAATACGGGGTTGCAGACAACCATGCATGGCTCGTATTTCTAGACCTAACTGCAAGGCGATTGATTAGGACACTGTTCTGCTAAGAACGAAGCCGACTCTTCGATCCGACTCTTTCAAGATGTTGAATAAAACATCATCCCCCAGCAATGCGGCCATCTCCGCCTCCTCTTCTTCGGCATCCTCCACTGACTGTTTATCCGATTGAGGGCAGATGTACGCAGTATCCAGGTGGTGGTACTGCATGAGAGCCCTTAATTTAGGCTTTTCGTCTGCCGAACGTCGCCTCCGACCTTTAAGTCGCTCCTCTTGTTCTTCCATGTTGACTTCAGAGGCAGGAAGCAAGCCCGGGAGTCTAGCATCTGGTTCGATGGCATCTTCAATTAGGCTTGAAGAGTCGCGATCTGGGTCGTCAACTTCTGCTAGCGTTTCATCACCAGCGGAAGTATTGCCTTTACCTCCACACTCACAGCCGAGCAATTGATGAGTTTGACAATGATCACGTTCATCTAATCTGAACAAATCCCGCAGCTCGTCACGGGAAAAGCTTGCAGCGCTAGCTTTATTGTCGACTACAGCATCTGCAAGCCCCTGCTTGGTGATCTGACGTTGGAAGATCTTTTCATCTAGCGCACCTTGTACCAACAAGCGGTAGATCTTACAAGGTAACTTCTGTCCATCACGATGGATCCGCGCCATGGCTTGCAAATCCGTCGCAGGGTTCCAGTCAATGTCAAAAAGGACGAGTCGCGAAGCTCCAATTAGGTTCAACCCGACACCCCCAGCTTTGGCGGAAAGCAAGAATGCGAAGCATGCCTTAGCATCTACCTTATTGAAGCGCTCAACAATGGTCTGCCGTTTCGAAGCTGGTGTAGATCCATCCATTCGTATGAACGAGTATGAGAGAGAAGTCAGGAGCCGTCCAATCATGTCGAGCGTGGAGGTGTAGTTCGAGACTATAACGACTTTCTCTGATGTTTTTGTATGAATTTGATGTAGCAAGGAATCAAGAACACGGATCTTGGCACTTGATGCATGCGAAGAAAGTACTTGATGAGGGATTAAGTCATGTATTTGCGACATCATATCGGTAGGCGTATCATCAGGCGACTTCGAGCTGAGCAGTGACGGACTGTTGCAAACCTTCTTTAGCACAGTGATTAGCTGTAAGGCAGTCTCTGAACTTCCAAGAGCTGCAGTGAACAGAGGAGATGTTATGATGTTTTGATATGCTGAAGCTTGTGCTTTCGTAGGTTTGCAGAAAAGAATGTGTTCTGTCTTTGGGGGAAGATATTTCGCGAGGACATCCGCAGTTCGTCGTATCATAAATTGACTTGTCAGTGAAACAAGTTCTTGCCATCGTGCCTCTCCCTTTTCTAATTCTTTTTCGGTGGCATTGGGCTGTCGACCTCTCATGATAGGACCCTCAAACTCACGCTTGAATGCGTTCCGTTTTCCAAGGAGGCCAGGATTAACAAAGTCAATAGCTGTGTAGAACTCGCTCAGATCATTCTGTAACGGTGTTCCTGAGAGGATGATTCTTTTTTCGGTGTTTAGAGATTGTATGGCCAACATGGCTTTATTGTTCGCGGTCTTCAGTCGATGACCCTCGTCGGCAATGACAATGTCTACTCCGGCTCCCTTCTTCAGCTCGTCTTGGACCGTTCTTAGCATTTCGTAGCCAATAATCATCACGTTGTAGCTCTTTCCTAATGTGAAATCCGTAAGACGTTTCTTTTTACTGTCAGCGACGAAGACACCTATTCTCTCGTTCCCAAGCCACTTCCGGAATTCACGCCGCCAATTACCGGTCAATCCCGCAGGGCAAACGATCAGGGCCTTCTTTACTACAGAGGAGTCTTGATAAATTGGATTCTGCTTCAAGAGCGTCCATATCAAAGTAATGGTCTGAAGCGTCTTGCCAAGACCCATCTCATCGGCGAGAATGGCGCCCTCACCACTGGAACGCATCCCCATTACGCATTCATACAGGAACTTGACACCTTCTCTTTGATGATTGCGTAGGTATTTGCTGAGGATTGGATCAACTACGACATCCACTATTTGCTTCCCTTTGGGACAGGAGTCAGGCTGCTTCATTACCAGAGCATTCTTTTGGGTTGGATCATGTCGTGGCTGGGGGATGGCAGAGTTTGCTAACTTTGGCATTTCTGTTCGAGAAAGCAAAGGGGTTTTGAATTGTCCATTTGTAGCTTTGGTCTGACCTACGAGACTTTTTCGAGGCTCAACTTGCTTAGCGGCGATCTTATCTTCCTTCAATTGGGCCTTCTTGCTAAGTTGTTTTACAGGTATCCTGTCTTCTGAGCTCCCTGTAGATGTTCTGCTCAGCTTTGACAATGATGTTGAGTTCGACAGAGTTGGCTGAGCTGGTGCAGCTAACTTCTTAAAGGGTGCAGGCGGGGCTTGCTGCGGAGCTGGCTTGGAACCATTTCCCAAGAAAGGTTTTCCGGCAAGGAAATCTGCTCTACTGATGACGGAATCTACTTCAATCTCTCGACTACCAACGGACATCTCCGAGCCGGGTAACAGAGGGCTTGTACATGTCGTCTTCCCGAGATCTTTGCCTGCGACATCCTTGAGATAAGCGTATCCTCCAACGATTGAGAGCACGCCATCTCCGTCCCACGTTTTGTGCTTCTTTGTAGTGAATTTGCGCCTGGATTAAATGTTAATAGTGTGCTTCTGAGGGCAAGGAAATGATTGAGTCGCCCACCATAGCACGGTATAGTACCGCTCATCTTCCCCTGTCGACGCAGGTTTCTCTGGAACTACGTCATTCCGAACCTGTAGCAATGGCTTTCGTGAAGCAGGCAGTGATAGAATACGTTTTGTGGAGCTCTGCTGAGAATCGCCATCCTCGTAAGATACTCTTTTTTTCTTCGGCGGCGGTTCCGCGGTGTTGTCTCGCATTGGTTGGGCTAATTGAGAGTCGCTGGGCTTCCGAATCAAAGTTGGAGGCCGGAAAGGTTTAATAACCATTTTCCAGTGGAATGACCGATGTGGTACGTTGATGTGTATGTTTAAGGGTTGTTTGTGAAGTTGAGATGGAAGCCTTGTATTGAAGGTTACGCGACGATAGAATAAGCGACGACGCGAGTTCACATGACTAGCCTAAATGCACGGGCCATAAGCCCAGCCTGGTGCCAGTTGGTTCCAAGCATGTCATGAATCGATTGTAACTTGCCATTATCAAAAAAGAACCTGCATTGAAGTGGGCGGTGATAACCCGATCAAGTCCACCAACATCTAACATATCCTCATTCCGCAGCAATCAAGATGAGCACCGTGCACCTCACACTGCCTTCCAAAGTATATTGCAAGGAAATCACTGATGAAACCTTTATCAGACTCATTCCATGCATCCAACCCTAGCCTGGCGATATCCTCCCTATCCACTATCAGAACCTGATCATCATCTGCAGAGCTTTCCTCGTCTGAGGCCTCGACGATGCCGGTCAATGTTGTGACCAATAATGCTGTCAGACGATGAAAGTAAGCTATTATGGCAGTATGCAAGCCTGCCTGGACAACATCCGCACCGCTGCCCCGCATATGATGAGGTAGAAAGTCGGAAAGATCTCCTAATAGCTCTCTGTCACGATCTTGCTCTTCCGCTAGATAGGCATCTTTCTCGCCAGCAGATGCCCACCACATGAATCCTGAATAAGCGAGTTCTGACCATGACATGGGTTCGATTAATTGCTTGTCATCATAACCATCATCACTCTGTTCATCGCTGTTATCATTATTATGTGATAACAGAGAAGCGCGGTCGTCATCGTCTTCTTCCGGGCTTTCCTCTGCCTTTGCAAAAGCACCGGATCTAATCTTCCATAGCTCATGGTGTAGAAGCTTAAAGCGCCTCAGATCTCTTTGTGAAGCTTTGATCTGTACCCCCTGGGAAGTGCTTATTTTCGGCCATTGTCGGACTTCGGGTTCATGTTCGAATTGTGGCGGCATCTCCACAATAACGTCGTAGAGTTTGCTTTTCGATTTTATGATCTCGTCTGTTGTGCAGGCAACCCATCCGTCTGCTCCTGTCTCGGATAGTGGATCACCTAAGTCCTCAAGAAGGGGAATGTCATGTACACCAAGAGTAAAAAGAGAACGTAGGCGGTGGTAAGCTTCTGAGCCTGGACTAAGAAGGTCCAGAACCGAAGTTGGTATACTGGATAAAATCGATAGATCGTAAACTGCCAGTCATACGTCAGCCAAGTTCAAAGATGGTCTAAGCAAGTTGAGAGCGTACCATATTCACACGTCTGTCGAACTGGCGCGGAAGTAATGAAAAGAATGCGCTTTCGAAGAAGAGCGGCCCGTTGTAACGGAAATACTAGAGGGCCAAAGGTGTCGATATAATCAAGTATTGAGAGGGCCGGATGTGTTGAAGAGAGCGCCTGTTGTGAGGGCAAGACTGCTGTAACAGTAGACAAAGCCCGGTTTCTATTATGTTTCTTGGAGGAAGGATCTGGCTGCGTTGATGACCCAGGTGACTCTACTCTTGAAAGAGGTGTCTGGTCCGACCGGTATTGTTCCCAAAACTCTTCTAGTGGCGCAGTTTGTGTAATATCGTCTACCAAAGCCCTGCCGAATTGTTTTAGTATCTTGATGCACTTTTAGCTCTGGGGTCTCACTTTGCCAGCGACATCAAACTTCGAGCATGGAGCCAGCTCCGCCCAAGCCTTCCATAGCTGAGTGGTACCAGTATCCCAATTGCGACAAAGTGGGCGTTTCGTTCAGACTCTTCTGCTGGAGCACTAATGAATGCGCTTAATCCAGCATAATCTTCGTGCACGAAGTACCTTCCAAACATCAGTTATGCATTCCCAGGTGTGCAATTCCTACTTACACCAGATCCTCTTTTACAGTGTGCAGGCCGGACGGGAGCGATTTGAACTCGACGACGCCGTCGAGGGATACTAAGGATTACGTAAGGGTCAAGAAGTCGTATATAGAGATTTCGCGATGCCTTACCATCATCATTGGAGCGCTTCCATGCGATGGTGTATCTAAACCAACTGTTAGACGGGTCATAGGCAGATAGTGTAAGCTCACGGATGGTGGCATACTTACCCAACCTTTTTGTCAAATTTGATTAAAAATAGGGCAGACACCAAGGGCGGCTTGGTAGAGTCTGCCTGTGTAGGATCTACATCAGTCGCGCTAGAATCGCTCGTTGCGGACATTGTCTGGAGGCATTAGGGGGAGATGTCGTGAACTATCATCTAGAAGTCGCCGTAGAGCTTCCGAGGTCAACCATGGCAAAACGTCAGATCATAGTTCAATGGATTACTAAGCCTCACCACGCTGGTGCTCAACAACATCAAGACTCAACGGAAAAAATGAGATTACACAAATACTTTTTTTTAACAAGCAATTCGTATAGTATTAACCACTTATTTTTAGTAATTGTAATATACCATCCCCTACATGTTCTTCATTAATTCTATAAACATTTCGCCGACCACCTTCTACTGTAACATTGGATCTAAGCTCTCTCCCAATATCTCTTCCATCGTGGTAATCCACCTGTTCGTTTCCCTCTCAACAGTCTCATCGTCATCTTCCCGTAATTCGCTGATGATCGGTAGCATCTCAGCCAAGAGACTCAGCCAATCTTCGCCCAATCTCTGCGTTAAGCTTTGCTCAGTCTTCAATGCCGCAATGCGAACGTTAGCATCTTCGGCCCGCAGGTACTTGAGCAGAACACCGTTCATTTCCTTGTGTGTGTCTGCTGAGGCAGCAGAAGCGGCAAGCTCGGTAATGGTGGGGATCACCTCGTCACTCAAGGTGAGCGTCGGTTGGATTGTTAATTGTTTCAACAAGGGGTTCATAATCAAGTTAAAGTGAGCAGGAGCTTGCCAAAAGCCTTTAAGAAAATCGTTAGATCTATTTTTGTAAGATTTGGAAGTGACTTACCATCTTGGTCATGTTGAAAGCTATTTCGGAATGCGCGCAAGACGGCAACAGAAAGCTTACTGCTTTCTTCATCGGATTGTGCAACGGTGTCCAGGAGTTGAGCTCCAATTTCAAGGACGTAGCTCGAATAACCCGTAACAATCGACTAATTTTGTTATTGAATGTCTCTGGCGTTGGGGAACTTTGCCTACCTTAAAGCGGTCGAAGAAGTCTGCGAGGAAAGAGAAGAGGGTCGCAGCGCGCCGTATCTTAGAAGATCCGGCATGCTTTGATGGAGACTCCGAAGCCCATTCAACGAGACGCACAAAGAAAGGCCGGAATACAGCGTCATTGAGCTTCAAAGTCATGGAGATAGCCGCCTCGCTAATAGCTGTCTCCAGTTGTTCGACCTCCTCTGCGTCGTATTCTGTCTCGCAATCATCTTGACTGACGACATTACGAATATCAAACATTGTCTGGAAAAAGCCAAACAGTATTTGACTAGCCTTGACTATCGTCGATTTAGGTTGGGTGTCGATAGCTATCTTGAGGGTCTCCAGTTGCTCATGTAGTGCCTGGTGATAGTCAGTAAAACCCCATATATGAGGAAATATGTCACTTACCTTGTAGCCCTGCTGCACTGCATCTATCCATGTCTTCTTCAAAGAAGTGAAGAGCTCTTTAGCTTCAATTTGCTTCGCAACCGCGTCATTGAAGTGCCATCGGCTTTCGTCACACTCCTGCCCCAAATCTGCTACTGCTGATTCGTGCGAGATAGAGAGCGCTTCCTCTAGATATGCGCCGGAAAAGATGAAAGGAAGTCGCTGGACGATCGCAGTAAGTAAAGAATATACAGCATTATGAAGCTCATCATTTCTATCCTCAGACTGCACGCTTTGCCGAAGGTACTGGAATGCTTTGGGGAGGACATCTGGTAAGAGTGAAATGAATTCGTCTCCGACCACATCCACGATGGAGGTAAGGCACAGAAGCGATAGAATGTGTAATCTATCGTTACTGGGCTCAAGAGATAATACACCACATATTGATCGAGCAGCGGACATAACAGCCAGAGGATCTTTCTTGCCAAATTTCTCTGTAATCTGGTTCACACAGCCCACTGCGATCAACCGCAGACTTGAATCCTGTGAATGCAACAGAACCGGTTCGATCTTCGAGAGGAAGGCTTGCAAAGCAGATATCGAGACAGTGTCGTTTGGTTGGATGTATGCTACCTTGACTTCCACGGATTTCATAGCTGCACGGCGCACTTGAACATTTGTGTTATCGAGGAGAGCTTCAGTGGATTTGATGAGATCCACCGTAGGCAAAAGGTTCAAAGAGTTCGTAAGCACCCGACCGCAGGCATTGTGAAACTGACCATTGCTTGTAGCTTGCTGCAAAATTCTGATAGTCTTTTCGAAAGCATCTCCAAACAAACTTCGCAGCTTGGTAGCAGTATCCGTATTTTTCAAAGCCTTGCCGATACGATTTCGAAGCTTTTGATTGTCCATGAGATCTGCAAGTGAGTTGAGTAGATTGACAATAGAGGTTTCGACTTGAGAAGCTTGTTTTTCGTTGAAGCTGAATAGAGTATCTGAAATAGTACGTTTCGGCTTGAGCGCGTCGGCAACGAGATCAAGATAGCTTTTGAAAGTCTGTAGGATGATGGAGGGATCAAACTGAGATACAAGTTCAGATACAAATTTCTTCTGCTCATCTGAGGTCGAATACCTGTCTGCCAATAGAGCGAGAATAGCAGATAATGAGTCTTCGGGACCAAGTGTTGTTGCTAACTGATTGAAAAGTTTCAACCGGCGGTGGAGAGGTATATGTTCAAAAGCTGCTGTGAAACTAAGTAGTAAATCGGCCACTCCATTGATGAAATCTTTGTTTCGCTTGCGCAAAGAGGCAGCTAGTTGTGGAACAACCCGTGAAATAGTTTGGTCCACTACATGAGCCGAATAGTCATCATTTTGGCGTAGGAGCGTGGAACCCATGAAAGTAAACACAGGCATAAGGTTATGCAAGACAAGCTCCGGTACCCAAGAAGCTAGGCTCGAGATTAAGAGTAAAGCGGTATTTTGAACTTGAGGACTCGAGGTGTGTCGAATGCATTCGACAAGTAGATCTGCGCGGACGATAGATTTGTCTTCTGGTGATTCATTCGTCTCTCTTAGTTTGTTGACAATTGGTAGTAGAGAACCAAGTACTAAACTCTGCAAATAGACCAGACTGGATCCGGAGTGCTGCTTAAACTGCTGCAAATCTCCAAGGATACCGAACAATGGCTTCAGTAAAGAGGTGTGCTCTTCCGGTTTCGAGGCTTCCACCAACTCGAGCACCAAGGTCAATCTTCGCAGGAGTTTCGTCGTGTCCTCTGGTGTTTGGACTTCGACTCTAGTAGCTTCAGAACGGCTAGTTCTGCGACGCTTTGCTGAAGGAGGTCTGTCAGGCATTCTGACAGAATCCGGTACACTGGCGAGAAATACGTCCAACACGGAAGAGGAAAGCTTGACGGAACGCAGAGTTTCTAAAGCATTTTCGCGGCGGAGGTCGTTGAATTTATCAGTAAATTCACCGTCATCAAGAGACATGTCTAGCAAAAGCTTAGCGATAGGTAGTTTAGCTTCTGACCGTATGGTAGGCCAAATCTGAACTAGCCGCTTGAATGCAGACTCTTGTATCGCCCATCGCTCATTGTTGACCTTTCCACTAAATATGTCTGTGAGGAGATTAATCCCTTCCAACTCTCGAGGTAGAACCACTTGAAGATGCTGCTCGTCAGTATGCTTGACGTCCAGTCTCTCGACGCCACATTTTGCCGCAGCATCCGTGTCAGACAACGAACACCACAGGCGAATTGCAGGTAACAATACACTGGTGCGAGTGCTAGTGCCTGCCTTTCCAAGTTCACTTAAGATAGGCAAAAGTCGTAGCCGTACGTTAAGAATAGGCGTGATGGCGACATGCTGGGATAGGTATAAAATGAATGAAGTTCGCAGGGAGGACTTGATATCCGATGAGCTCTTCGTTTTCCCGCCTCGTGAATGCGCCGAGCCATCCAATGTTTCCCGAAGTGCTTTATTTATGTGGTTCTGATCCAGTACACATTCCTCAAGGGTAGGGATGAGTATTTGAGATAGAAATTTCGACGTTTCAGTGTTTGACAGCCACTTAACATGGGATGAGTCTTTTCCATATAGGTTAGATGAACCCCAAATCGCGAGTTTGCTCTCTGGTTTATTCTTCTCAAAAACCGCAGCAACCGTTGCGATACACTCAGCTCCTGAACGACGAACGGGAACAGATGGATCGGAAAGGGAGTGGACCAGATAAGGTATTAGCGCTTGGAAATCCGTAGCCTTCTCTACATCATTGATAAGCGCTGACGCAGCACGTAGTGCTACGGCGCGGACGAGAGCCGAATGCGGTCCACACCAGATGCGGATAAGTAGACTTAGAAACAGTGGTTTACTAAGAGCGTCATTCCTTCCAAGTACTGGGGCATTCAAGAATGCTTGGACATTCGCTTTAGAAACTACAGTCTCAGCGAACAATGCGGCTATGGTTTCGAAAGAGCTCTCGGTCGAATCTAAAAATGACGATGCCTTGGGGTCCGGTACAGGCGCTGGAGCAGCCTTTGGCAAGTCCGATACTGAATCTGTAATATCAGTCATTTCCACATCCTCGTCTCTTGACGCCGATGAATCTAGGATCAACTTTGGTCGGATCTCAGTCCTCAGTTTCGCCTCAAGCCCTTCAACATCTATTCCCTGCTTTTCCAATACCGCTCCAAGTTGCTCTGCCAAATAGGGAGACTCATTGAGGCGCGTAATAAGATCACCAAGCTGATCTGCCTTTGTGCTACCTTCGTGCGAGCTCCTCTCAGTGCTCTGAGTGATGTGCAAAATTGTCTCCAGAGTGACCGAAATATGCTGTTCGTCCAGAAGTTTCGATGTCAGGATCTCTCCCAGTAAATCTATGGCGTTGCTTCCATTTCGAGCTCCAATTCGATCGATGCCTCCAAGTGCACATCCGAGGGCCAGCCGTTCGATTCGGCACTTCTCAGCCAAAGCAACCAATCTCGTAGAGATATTACCCAACTTAAAAAGACGCTTGAAGACCGTATTAGGAAGGCTTGCTGTCGCCCTCTCTTCTGAAATTACCGCTAGACAAACGAGGCAATCATCTAATGTCTCCGGGGTATTACTTAAAACAACGGCCTCCATCAGCGCATTTAGGATCTTGTCCTCAAAAGATGCCTTTGTGACTAGCACTGTAATGATCATATAACAGCCCAGAATAGCTTCCGAAACAGCTGAAAATTTTAAGCATTCGTTTAAAACCGGAAGTATCCGTAAAACCAATTCCTCTTCACGTTGTTGTTGAATTTCTTTCCTTCCGGAATTAGCGGTTTCGAGCATGGCATCAAGGGCCTGGGTCGTTACACCGGCCCAGAAGGATAGGTAAATGGAGGCTTGGTGACCGGCCTTGAGACTTTTAAGAATGTACTGTTGAAACGCAGTGAAGAAAGCAGGGGTATTTGTGGCGGTATAAACAATAGTCTGGCGCGGAGGATTGGCTAGAGAACTGATATATGGTGCTAAGAATCGGTAACTCTGTGCTAAATTGGACGGTATTATTGAGAGGAGGGTAGGGAAGAGTGGTGTCGCATGGTAGGGAAGAAAGGTAAGAATGAGACATTCTGTGTTGTACTCGTGTATCCTGATTAAGAAGTTAGCTAGCAAGGTATCTAATGTATAAGTGACCGCATACCGAAACCGTCGCAAGAGCCACTCCAAAGCTTTAGTAGCTGGCTTGAGCAATAGACGTGGACCAACGAGTGTAAGAAAGTTTTCCAGAACCATATCAAGTTCCTTATTTTCTTCCTTTGTCATTTGCGTCCTATCTTCTGCTTTACTCTGCTCGCTGAAGAGACTGTTCGAGAAGGGAACGAATCGGTTGTCCAGGGCGCATAACTCTTGGAACCCTTCCAAGCATATTTGATAAATGGTATCGAAAGATTGATGCGCCGCAATCTTGGGCTCGAAAAGTAAGGATTTTCCATGGGCGATCTTTTGCGCCTTCAGGTCCAATTGATGGGTGCTCGACGCTGCGATGGCAGCGAGCTGCTTCTGTAAAGAGGTCATGTTGGGTTGAAGGAGGTGGTATGAAGCCTGAATTTAGCAAGCTCCATAGACCACCTTTGGTGTGAGAGCTCCAGGACCTTGGAGTGCGGGAGGGATGCGCAGGATGGAGAGAGAAAAAGTGAAGGATGGCGGAAGCTTGGTGGTTGGTTGGTTGGTGTTGCAAATGCAAAATCCACAAAATTTCAGGTGGTCCGTGCTATCGGACTTAGCGCGGAGCTACGATGAGGCAAAGCTCAACCTCCAGCCGGCGCGCATCGTCACAACAGCAACAACTACTGCTTCACTCTGCGCGCGTCCCTATTCTACGCCTTTACATCTTCACAGGCTGTCTAGAGTTGCGATCCATGGACCTGTTACCACCATAGCTGGCGAGTACACCAGCTATCTTACATTCAATGTGAAGCTTGCTCCCAACTAATACCATTTGCCAGCAGCAACCATTAATCACAGTCAACCTCGGTGATCATGGACCGCTCAAACGTTCCCAAATTCTCCAGCTTCCAGCCTAAGACATCGTCGTCAAAACCATCCGCCGAACATAAATCATCACACGTTCGAGAAGAAAAGGACGAACGGCGTCATCGACACAAGGAAAGGGACCACGAATCGCGGAGAGATTCATCTCGCACTAGGAAGCACACTGCATCCCACCGTGATCGACATGAATCATCTGTGTTCAAGGAGCTCTCACGGTCGTCCAGAGCCACTCCGGTCTCCCAAACCGCGACAGTCCCTCCTCGGTTAGAAAATGACCTCTACATGATTGATAGAAAGGGAGACCCTTCGAACCTTACTTTCAAGAGTATGCATCGATACAGTATTCCACTATATAAACGATATGGATTTGGTCATGTATTGGATATCCCTTTCAACAAAAGAATCGACCTAGACTTGAGTACAGATCGATACATTATCATGAGTGACGAGAGGCCAGCGACGCGATCTAGGCGGCTTTTGGCGTCACAATCCAAGTTGAAAGGAGATGCACGGATTGTGCGCTTCGCGAAAGCCATGGATGCAGAGTCAGAGTTAGACAAAGACATGGATTATGTAGCTGTTCCTGGCACTCGAAAAAGAAAGCGTTCTATGGAAACACCATTCAGTGTTGATTATCGCTCCATAGACGGTAAACCGATGTCTGATGAAGCAGTTGATTCAGACACATACTATGATTCAAGTGATCAGGCTGCAACCGAAGATGCTGAGGCTAAGGTCAGAGAAGAGAATGCACGGTTATCTCGAAGAACTCGCGATGAGCCTTATAACGTTCAGGCATGGCTTGACCTTGCGGATCATCAAGCAGCTTTGTTCGGTGTGGACCACCCATCTCAGATCCACAAGCTCAAGGGCTCACAGCAACGAAATCTTGCTGACGTTAAGATTTCAATTTACTACCAAGCTCTTGAGCGCGTTGGGCGTAAAGAGTCTCAAATTCAACTCAACCTCTGTTTGATGGCAGAAGCAACAAAGATCTGGGAATCTAAAAAAGTCTCCATGAAATGGAAGCATCTTCTCAGGATGTACCCCGAGAGTAGTGATATCTGGATTAAATATCTTGATTTCCTCCAAAGCAATTTTGTCGACTTCAAATTTGACGAATGTCGGTCCACCTTTGAGGCATGTTTTAAGGTCCTCGCCGACGCTCAGGCAACCAAGTCGCAACCTGATCCAATCATCACAGAGCTTCAACTCTACCTTATGATTCGGATGACGTCTCTGTTTAGGGATTGTGGTTACCAGGAGTTGGGTTTAGCAACTTGGCAAGCTCTTCTAGAATATCATTTATTCCGACCAACTTCAGCTCGAGGGCGGCCAAAAAGCGAGCTACTGGCTCATTTTGGGGAATTCTGGGACAGTGAAGTCTCTCGTATAGGAGAACCTGACGCCAGAGGGTGGGAAAAGTTTAGTGTTAGCGACGCAAACCCTCCCGATCCTGTCACAGATACCATATCCCAGGAAATCCGTCCAGACTTCGTATTCGAGGATTTCGCCACCAAGGAAGAGCAGTTCGTCGAAGCTTATAAACAACCTGGGCGAATCATGGACGAATTTGGAGAAACTGACTCTTTTCATGTCATACTTTTCAAGGATGTCACAGAATATTTATCCACTTTACCTGATGTTATTTCTCCCCTCTCTCTAATTCAGGCTTTCCTCTGTTTCAACCGTCTACCACCACTCTCGAGAGGATTAACTCCTGGCCAGCAGGCTTGGTGGCAGGACACGTATCTCCGCCATGAGCTGCTCGATCCTAGCAAAGTCAACGAAAGCAGTCAGGCAGATATGTCGTTCTCCCATGTCTTCCAAAGATACGTGGAATGTCCGATGCTACATCTTCAGATGAGCCCATATTCTCTCTTCGAATCTGGCTTTATACAGCTAGCAGCAACATTGAACCTGGGTTTGATACGCGAATCATTGAAGCAATTGGCATCTAAGATAAATGACGATGCACTCGCCGAATACCTTTTTGCTTTCGAGTTTAGATATTTTCCCAACGAGTAAGTGCTATGCTTCCAACATCAACAGGAAGCTTAGACTAATAACCTCTTAAAAGTGCTATGAAAACGGCCAAACAATTCCTTAAATTGCGCTCATCTAGTCTCCGGCTATACAATGCTTATGGACTTATGGAAGCACGAAGAGGTAACACAGATAAATCAAACCATGTCTTTGGTACTGCAATTAGCATGAGTCGCACCCTTTCCGAGACATCTCGTCGCGACCTTGTCCTCCTCTGGCACACCTGGGCTCGGGAAGCGCTTCGGAATAACGACACAGTTAGTGCTCTACAACGCCTAGTTTCCATTGAAGGCCCTGCGACATCACCACCCACCTCCGCAGTGATCCTCAAAGCCAAAACAACCCTAATCGAAGGTCGAGACGCCGCATTCACCAGAACCGACTACACATCTGCCATAACCTATACATCGTGTCTCGCTCTACTAGCCTACTTAACCAACAATACGGACATCCACCTCACCCTCCCCATCTACGAGGAAACCCTCACTCACCTCATAAACCGAAACCTCTCCACTAGTCCTGCCGCAGAATTAACTGCCCAATATCGTGCCCAACTCCTCTTGTTCCACGCCACGCATTCCCGCATCTTTAAACCCGCCCTACTGCGCTCAATCCTCGAAACCGATATCTCACTCTTCCCAAATAACGGCTACCTTCTTTCCCTCTACGCAACCAACGAGTCACGTTTCCGCATCGACGATCGCGTTCGAGGTATCGTATACGATGAAGTCCTTCGAAGCGACAAGAGTAGGAAAGACACAATCATCGGTTGGTATTTCAGCATCTACACAGAGATACTACGAAGTGAGACCTCCGGCTCTACCGCCCATAGCATCCGCGCCGCTTTCACCCGTGCCGAGGAATCAGATGCTGGGAAACAGTCCGCTGCACTCTGGACATCACACGTTCTCTTCGAACTTTCCCAATTGGAAAAGGCGAAGGCGAAAGCCAAACTATCTCTCGCCTCCCACAAGAAAAATAAACATAAACATCACGGAAAACAACCGGATACAACGGAAACAGAGAAAGCAAAACAGAATGTCAAGAATGTGTTCTTCCGTGGGTTGACTCATCTGCCTTGGTCGAAATCTTATATGTTGTTTGCGTTTCAGAAACTCCGAGAGGTGTTGAGTTGGGAGGAGTTGAGGCGGGTTTATGATGTTATGGAGGAGAAGGAGATGAGGATTTATGTGGATGTTGGGGAGGAGGTTAGGAGGATTGCGGATGGGAGGATGGGGTTGGCGATGGAGGTTGATGAAGAAGGGGAATGATGAACGGAATGAGGATATTGTCGTGGGTTGGTATGTTTGGAGTGCTGGTGGTAGGTGGTGAATTTGTTAAAGCTACCTTTATCCGCGGAGTTGCGTATCATCGATGATGAGGCGAGTTTGAGATTCGAAGTTAGGATGCTCGCATGCGGAGAGGAACAATGCCTTTGTATAATTCGATATTACCAGACGGACAGACAGAGAAGTAGTATTCGTACAGTCTAAACGACGAAACAAGCCGCCCTTTCCTCTACATGTATACAACGAAACACATAATATATTACAAATCCCTCAACGAAAATTTTTTAACTCCAAATCACCGCCAAACACCCTCTGACTCCTCTCGCACAAATCCGAGAGCCTGGCCAACCTTTACTTTCTGTCCCCTCTCAACATTCCAATCCCAACCTCCTTTTCGAGCTCCCTCGGCGTATCCCTCATCTAAGGTTGGTCTTTCACCCTTTGGTGCTTCGAATACGAGCACGATGGTGCTTCCAAGCTGGAATCCTCCCATCTCTTCACCTCGCTTTAAGGAGTATCCGCCGAGTAGTTGGCTTGCGCCTTCGTAGGTCGCCTCTGCGAAGCCAGAATAGGGCTCTCCGCGAGCGGCAGCTTCTTCAGCCGCACGGTCTGCTGCGGTGTCAGTGGTCAAGCTATTGGTGCGTAATTCGCGATCGAAGTTAATTTTGATGGAGCCGACGTTTGTGGCACCGACGGGGGTGTAAGAGAAGAAGCCCCAGCGCCAGCGACCGAGTAGTACGACACGTTCGTTTAGGGTGAAGAGGCCGGGCATTGTGCGTTGGAGGTAGGGCGACACGCTATATAATTCTCCAGCGAAGTGGCGGCGGCTTTCAACCACCCATGATACTGGGGAGTGGAAGCGGTGATAGTCTCCCGGGGCGAGATAAATGACGCAGTAGTAGAGTGCGGTAGGTGTATGAGTTGTGGCGGGAGCCCACCAGGGACGTTGAGCTTCGCCGAGGGCAAGATCAGCGCGGACCTCAGCCTCTGAAGATGCGGCGGGTGAGGTCGATTGGTCTGTTGGCATTTCTGTCGGAATGCCGTTTTTGGCTTGTGGGCCGGAAAAAAGGTTTGGAAGTGTATAGGATATGCCGTTTACTTTTGCGAATTCTTCATCCGCGCGGATGATTTCTTCATCGCCTACACGATCGCGAGATTCAGAAGGCTTGGGTGAGCCGTTTTCTGATTTCTTTGGACGAACAGAACCCAGGAGTGCATCTAAGCTGTATGTCACGCCCTTGACTTGTTCAACCTCTCCATTCTCAATTATACCATATTGGATGATCTTTCCATCTGCTGGAGAAAGAATGGCATTAGGATTCGGATCGAGCGGTCGAACGCCGGGTTTAAGGGTTCGGTAGAAGAAGGATGCAAGGTTAGGATAGACGTGAAGATCTGGTTCGGAAACCTCGTCGAGACTGACTTGGGTTAGAGAGTGGTGATGCTGAATTGATTGACGGGAGAGCTACTTGACACCGAATATGAAAGAGTATAACTTAAATCCCGGAACTCGTAGATAGTAGGGTATGACCAGCTCGTTAAAGCGTCCCCATAGTCGTGAAAGAGCCTTCAGAGGCAGTGTAGACATAATCTGAACTTGCCATGGTCCACTAGGCCGTATTCTTTCTCTTTTCTTTGGCCGGTCCCTAGTCCCAGACTCAGCAGTGTCCTCTAATTGTTTCCTCTTTTCTCTCTCCTGGATTCGATAAAACTGGAAAAGACCCAGGAAACCAACACCCAATGCTATGGGGATAGGCTTCCATTCGACCTTTGTATTTTTAAGAGCAGCGCCTAACCTGGATCGGAATGAGCCTTGCTTGTTGTAGTTCTTCTGCTGCTCATAGAACGGACGGGAGGAGGTGAATGAACGCGAGGGATGCCAGTGCTGGAGCGGTGCGGTGCGACATGAGGAAGGGTGGTTTATACGAATTGCGGATCGGATGAACAGATGGGCTCGACGAGAGGAGAAGGAAGACATTGCTGCTACATTAGGCAAGGGAAAGATGAATTGGCAACTAATTATACAGAAGAAAGAGGGATGGAGTTGTGAATGTTGCTACAGGAATATCGTAAACCCATCAGCGGCTGTTCCGTATGACGAATTGATCGCCGGGGACAGGTGGTCTGTGCTGTTTGCCTTGTGCGGTGCGGCGGCGTGGGGGTCGGTCGGGCCATAAATAAGCTGCAACTGCTACGTTTATAATAACATTCAACTTGCCCGCTGCCTCCAACTTCACACCACCACTCTCTCCCCTTTCTCTTTCTCTCGCCGCAACACCAAGGCAATGTCTTCTGTCGCTCCTTATTCTTGATTTACAACTCACCGATCGCTTTTCTCTCACACCCTTCTGCATTCGTACAGGGCAATTCGACCCCTCTGCAGTCATGGCTGAGGGTGCAGCGGCCGGAGCGGATGGACCGACATTAATTAACCTCAGGATTAAGTCTCCCTCGACTGAAGTAAATGGAGACTTGTTGTTTCCGTTACTGCCTGTTACGACCACCGTGAGGGAGCTCAAGCTTCATATCCAAGACAAGATTGCTACCCGGCCTACTGTGGATCGCATCAGGCTGATCTACATGGGCCGCCCATTATTCAAAGAAGATGACACGCTGTTCGACATTTTTGGTCAAAACAACGTATGCTGCCCTGATCTCTTACAAGAACTCATGCTCATAACTGTCTAGATACGTGAATCGGCCGACCAGTTCCTCCACCTTGTCCTCCGCGAACTGAATCACAACCCTCCGAACCCTAGCAGTACCTCCTCAACACCTATCCCTCGGAACTCGTCAACACCTGTACCCCGACCATCTACCGTGCCTCCCAACCCTTTCCGGGCAAGGGTCGAGACTTTCCCTCCTCAGCAGGCCGGGCAACTTCCCACCAACCCGTTTCGAAATCTCCCTCAACCCCGACCTACTCCACAACCTCAGATGCCACATACACACCATCAACAGAACGCTTTTGGAAACCTTCCGATCCCGCCGGAAATGAACAACATATTTTCACAGCAAGTGGCACAGGCTCTTGCACAGCATGCCCAAGCCCGCGCCGTACATGGTCATGGTAACGGTCACCATCCGCTACACCAGCCCCAACGGCCAGATGGTCTTTCTTCAGGGACGCCCACGGAAAGATCAGCACAACCATCTCCACAGAACGTCCCCGAGAATGCCCCATCGGGTGTGGCTAATAATAATGTTCAAGGTATCAATGGAGACACATCTTCGATCCCGCTATCTGGTGCAACCTCTACGGGAGCTCAGGGAATGCGCAATTTCCACCCCAACACAACGAGCACAATCAGGCATGAGACGATTGGTCCTAATGGTGAACGCTGGACGATGACGATAAATAATACTAATGTCACAATTCCTGCTCGGCAATTGCGCAATAACCAACTGCCAATCCTGAATTCATTGCTTAATCGACCTCGTCAACCCAACCCACCAGATTCAGCCAACCAGACAGGAACAGCGGCATCTGCTCTTAATACTCCTGGTATCCCCAATCACAGCGTTAACAGGCCACATTCCAATGTAGACAATGAACTGAGTCGCATCCGCACAGGGCTCCAAGGAGCTCAACGCGAGTTGGAAAATGTACGACTACTTATTCAAAGTCCAAGTGGTGAAGTAGGAGCATCTGGTGCCGCAACTAGGAATGGCCCTCCAGTGTGGCGTCACAGCATGATACGGCGACATATAGACGCCTTGTTGCAACATTTGGACCAGTTGCAATTAAGTCTAGACTCACTGGTAACAGATCCAAGCCTAGCGCGCAATAGGGATGTAATTTCGTTGCAAATGCTCAACACCAACCTGAGATCACAAGCCGGAAATCTATCCGAAGCCGTCGATCGCTTGCGTGCCGAGGGCGGTTCCACCGGAAATACATCCAGCGTGACCAACAGCACGACAGTTCCTACTGCCACATCTCAATCGCCGTCCCTACAACTTGGCTCCCAGACCCAACAGCAGGCTGACAGATCAGCATCATCCGCCCCTGGACCTGAGGTATTCCTTCTATCTAGCCCCCAGGGGCCCGTCGGAATTGTATTCAACGAAGCAGGTTCATTCACTACAGCTCCATTACAGCCTACTTTATCCTTTGAATCGTTTAACCAGCAGTTCAATACAAACCGGCAAGTCCTTGCGGCACTCGGCCAACAGATGGCGCATCCACACCGGCCTATACAAGCACCTTTGGCTATGCCTCAGGTTGGCCGACAAGGACAACATGGAAATGTAGCTGGTGGAGCTCCACGAGCAAATCAGAATCCACAAGCTGCACCGCAAATAGCCCAGGTACAAAACGATCGTATGGTGGCCCTCGCTGGTCATCTATGGCTTCTATTCAAGCTAGTGTGCTTTGTGTACATATTTGCAGGCGGAGGCGGATGGCGAAGACCAATCATGTTAGGAGCAGCAGCTGGGCTCGTTTACCTCGCTCAACTAGGCATCTTCGAGAACCACTTCGACCGAGTACGTAGACATTTCGAAGCGCTTCTTCCACTTGCCGACAACGACCGCCGAAATCCCCGACCTCAAGGCGAGATCCAAGGTCAGCCTGCGGATAGACAAGGACCGGCTCGCAACCCAACTCCTCAGCAGGTTGCCGATCGTCTGGTTCGTGAGCAAGAGGAGCGTGGTCTTGGTTGGGTCAGAGAAAGGGCAAGGGTGGTTGAACGAGCTGTCGCACTTTTCATTGCAAGTCTGTGGCCTGGATTGGGCGAGAGGATGGTGCGAGCAAGGGAGGAGCGGGACAGAGCAGAGCGGGAGGAAGAAGAAAGGAGAATTGCGGCTGAAGAAGAGGCTAGGAGGGAACAAGAAGAGCGAGAGAGAAATGCTATTGAAGAGGCAGCAACAAATGAAGGAGATGAAGTTGCATCTGGTTCAAAAAGAAAGACGGCTGAGTCAGAACAGGGCAGGGCTGGCGCTTCTTCTATCACTGCTACAGGAGAGTCTTCTTAAGGATTGGGGAAATACGTGTCTATTAGTATTAGGGTGTACGGATTACGAGATACCACATTTTAGGGATACTTTTCTTTCTTCGGGTTATGGATAGCAAAATGGCTTGTTTCATTCTTCAAGTGTATCGCGTAATGAAATACTTCTTACTTGCCTTAATACTGAGCCAGCTCATAGTCATGCATCAAGATCTTACTAAGAATTACTTCCGCAACATTGAATTCTACCACGGATGAAGTTTCGTTCCTCCATCAAATCCAACCAAAGAAAAAAAAATCCCGACGCTAACCCAACTCCGAATTTACCAAGCCACGCCCCACCATCATCCGGACATGATCCCCACACACATCTAAAATACCTCATGTCATAATACTAGAAGCAATTTTTTAATTTTGATGCGTGATGGGTAGTCGATAATGGGTATATATATTTTATAATTAATATCCCAACATCAAACAAATCAGAAACAGTCGGCTTAGCTCACTTGGGAGAGCGCCAG
>AJFL01001509.1:0-33154 GCA_000467735.1 Rhytidhysteron rufulum CBS 306.38
GGGTTTCTGCCGCAATTAAAAATTCCCAAAAGGACGCTGAGTTCGAACTCGGCGGTGACCTTTTGCCACTTTTACCTTACTTTTTTGGTGATAATTCTTTTGCCTAAGAGCTCAACACATAGGTAAAGAATTAATATCTTTTCTTTTTATTAATTCTTTATAACTTAGTTTAAGTGAAATTTACCTTTGAATGCGTGAGTGAATTAGGACATAGAGTTGATTAACTAAAGAGGATATGAGATGCGGCAAAGTATTCATTGGCCATTCAGAAATTATAAAGGAAACTTGAACTTTGCTTGCTCTTTGGTAGGATTATGCTTGTTCTATGTTAAGAGATATTGTTTGTAGAAAGGTGAATGAAACGAAGATATACTTATTTTTACCTTCAGATTGGAATCACTCAATAAGGGAGGTAAAGTCTATGATGCAAATCAAACTAGGGTTCGCAATATATGCTGGATATTTGTTTCAGTGCTAGCTCAAGCTTCATAATTGATGGTTCTTGTGCACCGTATGGCAACAAAACTAGAGGTTTATCGGCCAATTGCTTGTCTACAGGGGATGAGAGTCGATGTAGTGGAGGATACGCTCATACACTAGACCTAATCCTTCAGACACTTGAACATTCATCAATTTGTGACTTCAGGGCTAATATTGACGCATAGAAGAAGTCGAACATGAGACGCACCCACAGTACCATGCATGTTTTCTATACCTACAGTCGAACGAATATACTCCGACAAATATCGATACAACCATTTGGGGTTTTGGTCAGGTGAAAGGTCTAGCTCAACTCTCCCTCCACCTCACTCCCCAATCTCCTTTAGCGTAGCTCGACTCTATGACTTTCCCCAGCATGACCGCCTCGCATTTCCTTCTCTCCTCCGGTTCTTCACTAGTGCCTTCCCTTATCACGAAGCCAAATGCTACCCCTCTCCTTGCGGCACATCGTACCATTTCTCTTTCAGCTGCTTTCTTCTGGCCTTGCCTCCTCTTCTCTAGCATTTCTTCGGTCTCCTCAATCTTTTCTGCCCAACCCTTTTCGCCGCCTACACTTCCATTAACCTCCGAAATATCCTGAGAAGGACGTATCCTAGTTCCGCTGCGTACGGACATTCGTGCTAGTAGGTCGCCATCAGTGACTTCAGCATTATTTCGCTTCTCATGATTGACAATCTGTGCAATCAATTTGTCGTCATCGGTCAAACTAATATCCGTATCGGGTTCGTTATTAGATACCATATCGACCGATTTCCATTCCGGATCATCTGGTACACCACGCCTCTTCTTATTCTTCTTACGACCCCAATCCTTTTCTGGATCACTTCGGTCACCGAATACATGATTCTCGACTGCATCGCAAGAGACAAGGATACGTGGGTCACCTTTAACTTTCTTTGAACCCTTGCTCTTATTCGTTGTAGTAGCGGAATGTCTAGCAGGTACTTTTTCTTCCCCGTTCAATAGCCGAACGAAAGCTTGCTCGATTTCGCGGTCGATTTTATTCGGTTTATGATGGCGACAGCGGTCGGAGCAGTACTTTGCAGGAGTGTTGGTAGTTTTCGTTGCTTGGGATTTACGTTGACTGATAACTCTGCCACATGATTTGCAATACGGTGTTGATTCTCCTCCGGGAAGCAAATAGAAGGGTGCGGGTATTGCCTGGGATTTGGAAGGACGGGACCAACTGTCCATCCAACTCATTTTGCTGAATTGTTTTTGCGAGTAACTGGGGAATGATGGATGGTTACATAGGGTCTATGAGGTCGAAGGTATTTAGAGGCCAGTGACGTAATGATGATGATATACAGCAGTTATAGAAGCCTCAGCCACTGCTGTTATGCTTGTATGGCACAAGTTGAAATCTTGGTTCTTGGTTGGAAAACAAAAAGATGAAGGGTTGTGAGTGTTGGTGATGAAGTTGTGGTGTTTTAGTGGAGCCGCATTTTACGTGCACGATGACGTAATCGAATCACCTAGTGAACGAATCGAATCATCAATATTCTTGCCGTTCTGGAAGCACCTATTAGCCGCTCATATTTCCAGTGAAAACCCATCATGACTCGGGTTTTAAAAGCTGGGAAGTTGCAAAGGTAAGCCATTATTCACCATATTCACCAAATACAAACGAATCAGTATCTGATTATCAAACAAACCAAGTCCTAGAGACGTCCCTTTGTAGATTCATACAAAAGCTGCCTATTTGATGTCATTTATGAGCTTGTCCGAGTACTAGTGTTGTATGTATACCGAGAGTCTAAACCTTCTCCGCACAGCGGGCATATTCATCTGTAAAGGAGTGATGGACGAAATTTTGGCTATGATAGGTACATTACTGCCAAATGTCCTCGAAGGCATACCAGGGTAATTCGTTTCTTCGACTTTTGTCTCAGTTAATGAGTCTATGCTATACAGAATGACCAGATGAAGGCGGTCATGGAAAAATATACAGAACAGATCATCCGTTGCGGTTAAGTGAATGACTTATAACTCTTATACTCGGTTAGGCGCACGGTATACCGCTGAGTAGAAGAGAGAAACGAAAGGGTTCAGTGGAGGGTAGAGGGATATGAACGTTTGGAATCTTCTCGTCACTATTGGCACAATCTTTACAACCGTTGAGAATATATACTCGGTGAATGCTTATATACAGAACCATCACTATAGACATCAGACTGAAGATCTACCCCTGAAAGGGTTTTCATCTTAAGCCACCATACCTTGCCCTCAGGTTTCTATTGCTCTTCAGCAAAAGACTTAATTGCTCTTCGGCATTGCAACCGTCTCTAATTGATCGTCTTCCATATCCGTTACTTTCTCCCTAACCTGCTCAAGAGGAGGGACGATAACCTCGTCACCAAAGATCTGGCCAATCTCTTCCAGTGTCTTTCCCTTGGTTTCAGGGAAGACAAAGAACACGGTAATGGCACCAACGAGGTTGGTTGCGATGAAAAGGGAGTAGTATTTGTAACCGACATCGGAGAAAGCGATCGGAGAAACTTGGTTGAAGATGATATTGATCAGGACGTTCGTGATAACCGAAACACTGGATCCCTTTGCACGTAAGGCCATTGTAAGGATTTCTGGGACATAGATGTAGTGGATCGAGTTATAGCCAAGTGAATATCTATGCCTAAGTCAGTCACTTTGTCCACGGTTGGAGAACTTGAACTTACATGATTGAGAAGCAGAAAATGAATGCAATGGTGAATCCCTTTGCAGTTTGATTGTCAGAACTGCCAAACGCTCCGCTCAGGGCCATAACCAGAGACATATCGATGGTCATAGCGAGTCCAGTAATCCAGAGAGTCTTCTTACGACCCCAACGGTCGACATAATATAGACAAAATAAGTTGGCAATTGGACCTACAAGCCCGTAAACACCCGCGAGGAGCGTGATCATGTGACCTTTCATGCCAAGACTTTTATATAAGTCGGTTTGAAAATAGTTGATCACGTTGATACCGGACAGCTGTGTGAATGCTTGCACAAGAATGGCAAGAAGAAGACGTTTGCGGTTGGACGGCATCATAAAAAGCTCATGCCAGCCCGGAGTCTTCTGTCCCCTCTCAAAATGAAGCTGTTCTCGGATCTGGGTGAACTCAGCACGAACGAGTGAATCATCTGAATTCTTCCCGTGAAGCCTTTTGATGACAGCGAGCGCCTCCTCGTCACGATCTTGCTCGATGAGCCACCGGGGAGAAAATGGCAACCAAAAGATTCCGACGAGAAGAATGATGGATGGAAGGCATTGGAAGGCGAGAGGGAAGCGCCATTGGAAAGGACCGTGGGCGTAGGAGCAGCCGAAACCAACCCAGTTTGCTGCTGCGAATCCAAATCCGACAAACTGAGCATGCAGGCCAGATATCATACCACGTTTATGGGGCGGAGCGATTTCTGAGTTATAAATGGGAATGGTCATGTCTAGGAAAATTAGAACCCTTGCAATGTAAGTATATTTCTTGGGAAGACTTACTCATGATGCCAACTGCGAAGCCTCCGATGATACGTCCAGCAATAAGCATCCCGATGTGAACCGACGCAGCTTGGATGATACCAGCGATGAGAGAAATAGCGGAACCGATCATGATAGTTCTTTTTCTTCCAAGGTGATCGGCTGCCCATCCAGCAAAGTAGACTCCGAAGACAGTCCCACCTCCGAATGTACTAACAAGTGCTCCTTTGAGACTTGGGGTGAAAGGGGCAAAGTATTCTTGGAAGTGGGATTGAGCAATAGTCGTTGAGACGATACCAGAATCAATACCATATAGCAGTGAACCCACCTACATAACAGTCAGTCTAAGTGATTCAAGTTCCGTGATGGCGCAACAAAGGACACTGCCCATGTCCTAATTGAAGGAAAGCACTTACTGCTGCGAAAAGGCCGCATGCCCAAGTGTAAGAGCTAACGCGCTCCATTTCGTGTTTAGAGCCCATGCTGCTATGCGCAACCTCACGCTCTTAAGGAATCGATGAGAATATGAATGATGATGAGATGATAGAGGATCAATGTAAGGACCACAAAAGTGTCCCGAAGAGGAGAATCACATCTTATACCCCAGATCCCGTAAATAAAGAACGTGGAGAGACTGGTCGAACGATTCAGTTCTCCAGACCCTCGGGTTATCCGAAGGGTGCAAGCGCGCGAAAACGCGAGTCAGAAGTGAGAGTCAGTAGAAGGAATACCAAGAACCATTTTATCCGACCAGCCTCTCTCCATTGAGGGTTAATAGCCGATCCCGGGATTTGCAGCTTTCGCAGCGCAAACGTGATTCCAGCAAATTGGTCGGGGAGCCGGAGAATAACGACGATGCTGCATCGAGTGCACAGATATTTATATTCACCTGCATTTGAGCCACTTGAGCTTATTTTGACGCTGCGAGAGGTTGGAAATGATGTTCTCTGGAGTTTTCTCGAGATGTGTCGGCTCTTTGGTTGATTTGCCTATGTCTGATGTGGTTGTTGCTGGCGAGAAGTGGATAAAACGGCACGTAAGGCGTGGCACGAGGGGGCAGAGAAGAGAATCATCGTGTTGTTGACTAAAGACGCCAAGCGGCTTGCGAGCGCTATCTCGATCTCCGAGAACCTGGGCCCCAAGACGTCGGCATAAGGTTCAGCTCGAGCTCGACGTTTTACGAACCATGTGCTCATTTATCAGCCCGCCTTGTCGAGTGAATGTATTTAGCCGGTCGCTTTTCCCCACAGCTCATGGTTACCCCACGCCATCCTTACTCAAGCCCATGCGCCCAGAAAGGATGATCCATATCCAATACTCACAGCTCCCTCTTATCCCACGCCCTAGATCAACCACAACACGTTCTTCGATGCAAAAATCTCTCACACCACTCGTGTTATCTGACTCGTCGTGTGTCACGTTGAGTTTGATTATTTCCTCGGGTGCGTCTAGCCATCAACTAACGCCATGTTCCTGGATGACGACTATCTCGGATATCCGCTCTTGGATGCAGCCCTCTGCATCTGCATGCCAGCCGTGTCAGAGGGATCCACACTGATGAGGTGTTCACCCGCCATACGATATAAAGGCTTCTCGCCTCTACCATATTCTACAGTCTTTGATCGGAATCAACTAAATTTGCATATTCTGTCCAATTGTATCAACGACTATGGTGAAGTTTTCTCATGGATGCTGGCACTCAGCGGCAGACACAGTTATAGACTGGGCTGTCGAATGCGTTAAGGCGAGAGCTGATGAAAACTCATTGCACTTCGTCACTGTATGTTATTATTCATAGCTTTCGGATATATACCATATTTTGCATCTAACAATCATCGTTAGTCATCAAAAGCGATCACCCGCCGAGGCGATACTCTCAACAACCCTACATTAACGCATCATCTAAGTTCCCCAATCGACAATGTCCTTTACCTATCGTCAACACATTGGAGGCAGCAGAAGAGCGTAACCATCGGTCCGCACTTTGAGCTATTTCCCAATGGCAAGGTAATAATCTCCTCCGTTCTTGTAGGCCTCACTAATCGTTGCCTTAGGATGACCATTCCGCAACGATCAAAACTTCAAAAGATGACGAAAGCCTTTCATTCAGCGTGGGAGATTTATCAGCAAAGGTCAACACGAAGCCCACATCTTTTGATCTGAGCTTCAGATATAAGCAAAAGCTCCTCACGCGACTCGGATGGCGCTCCATTGGTTATGTGAAGGAGGGAACTACCGCGCTGCACCCGAAAGCGAATTATACAGACCCCAATAAAGGCAAGCGATGGGTAACCTATCAGCTTGATCTCGGTGTTGGAGAGAAAGTGTACGGTCTTGGTGAACGATTTGGTCCCTTCCAGAAGAATGGCCAGGTATGTGCCCCCATTTTGAATTAACATTATAAGGTCAGTAACTAACAGTACTTTATCTTTAGAACGTTGACGTGTGGAATGATGACGGTGGCACTGGTTCCGAGCTTACCTACAAGAATGTTCCTTTCTTTATCACCTCTGGAGGCTACGGAGTTTTCATCCCAACATCCAATTTCATCTCCCTGGAGATTCAATCAGAAAGTACGTAACATGCCCTGAAACCTCAAGAAAGCCAGCTAACGAGGCATAGGAACAACTAGAGTGAATATTGCCGTTCCGGGAGAAAGCCTCTCTATCTATTTGATCCAAGGATCAACACCTAAAGATGTTCTCCAAACGTACGGCAAAATCACTGGATTACCCGCTCTCCCGCCAGCATGGTCTTTCGGTCTATGGTTAACAACTTCATTCACCACTCAATACGACGAGAAAACCGTGAACTCATTCATTGATGGTATGACCGAGCGGGACATTCCAGTCAGCGTTTTCCATTACGACTGTTTCTGGATGCCTGGTTTCGAATGGTGCGATTACCAATTCGACAAGGAGTATTTCCCTGATGCAAAGGGACAATTAAAGAGGATGAAAGAAAAGGGAATTCGTGTAGGTTAAGGATCATGAATTCTCGAATTGAGGTTAACGAAACTAGATTTGTGTCTGGATCAATCCGTACATCGCTCAGGAAAGCTCAATCTTTGATGAGGCAGCCGAAAAGGGATATCTAATCAAGAGAGGTGACGGAAGTGTTTGGCAATATGATTTCTGGGTAGGTTTTACGTACTTACAAGGACTTGGTTCAACGCTAACAAAGAACAGCAAGCCGGTATGGGTTTTGTCGACTTTACCAATCCCGATGCTTGCAAGTGGTATCAAGACAAGCTCCAAGGACTCATTGATATTGGAGTCGATTCATTCAAGGTATGTTGTATGAAATCCACCCCTCACCGTAACATTAGTAACCTTATGTCCTAAAGACCGATTTCGGCGAACGCATACCCACCGGCGACACCGTCTACTTCGACGGCTCCGACCCCATGAAAATGCACAACTACTACTCCTTCCTCTACAACAAAGTAACCTTCGAGCTCCTCGAAAAGAACTTCGGTAAGAACCAGGCCGCACTCTTCGCTCGCTCAGCCACAGCTGGATGCCAGCGCTTCCCAGTCCACTGGGGCGGCGACCCATATTCGACATACACCGCAATGGCCGAAACCCTTCGTGGTGGACTCTCCCTCGCACTAAGTGGTTTCGGGTACTGGGCTCATGATATTGGCGGTTTCGAGGGAAAGCCAGACCCCGCGTTGTTTAAACGATGGATTGCATTTGGTCTTTGCTCTTCGCACTCTCGTCTTCATGGAAGTGGTTCATTCCGAGTAAGTTTTGCACCCTCTCCCTTTTACCTAACTATAGCTCGATGCTAACATCCACACAGGTCCCCTGGCTCATCGACGAAACCGGCGAAGCAGACAAAGTCCTCCAACACTTCGTCCACTTCAAACACAGCCTCATGCCCTACATCTACACCCAAGCGATCCAAACCCACAAAACTGGCATCCCCATGCTCCGCGCCACATTCCTCGAGTACCCCGAAGACCCAAGCACCTGGTTCCTAGACCAACAGTACATGCTCGGTGACAGCATTCTAGTAGCACCAGTCTTCAACTCAGAAGGCGATGTACAATATTACGTACCCAAGGGCGAGTGGTACGGACTCCTCGACCACAAGCTCAGGAAAGGTCCCGGGTACGTTTCCGAAACGCACGATTTCTTTAGCCTCCCACTGCTTTTGAGACCTGGGGCTGCGATTGTGAAGGGGAAGGGGGGCTTTGAGGTTGTGTATGATTGGGCTAGCGAGTTTGAGGTTTTGGTTAATGCTGAGGAAGGGATGGATGTGGTGGTTGAGATTCCGGATCATGAGAACTTGGGTGAGGTTGCTTTGGCTTTGAAAGTTAAGGCGCAAGGGGGTAAGGTCACTGTGGAGGTTGTTAAGGGTAAAGCGACTGCGGGATGGAAGGTAAATGTTGTCAATAAGGAAGTTGTTAAATCTGTTGATGCGGGGGAGACTCAGGTATCGATTGATATTTAAAGAAAGGATGGCCTTAAGGAGGAATTGTTAATGATCAAATGATATCATGTTTATCTCACTCCTACAAATTCTTATGAATACATCTCTAACTACAACCCTATACTACCTCCACGATAACATCAATTTCTCTAGTAAACGAGTCACATCCCGAGCCTCAGATACCAAACACATTATCTCTATGTGTGACTAGAACATCTGCACATATGACATACATAAATACTCACCCATATGGAACTGCTTTTCGAAACTATCTAGACAACCCTTTTATATTACAGTTAAGCTAATAAGGGTGCGTAAAGCTAGTTGCTTAGCGGACTTAGCACTTATAATTAATTGCTATCATAGATAAGTGCCTAGATACTCTTGAAAGGCACCTTCGTGAATATCTAGATAGACAAGTAAACAGAGCCAATATTCAAAGTACAGGATCAAGGATCCTTGGATATGAGCCGGAGACGTTTATATAGTCCCCTTAACCTAGCTACAACCCACACAGTGAAACACCAAAGCAGTGTTTAGGAACCCGGTTCTATACTCTACTATATTCAGCATCTATCAAACGCCAACAGCTCTTCCATAAGTCTAGACACATAAAACCCCCGAGACACCCCTCCACCTCAACAAATCCCGTAACACAAACAAGGGAGCAACAACCCTCATTTACTCCACTGCCCAAATCCTTTAACCCCTATCCTACATCCAAGACCACCCACACCCACCTCCTCCCTCCAACGGTCCGATATGGTACGACACATCTAGATATCCTAAAGTTTGGGTTCCCGGTGAGACGTTCAACAGATCCATAAGTACTGTGACACCCGTCATCATGGCATTCTGCGATTAGCATGTTATAATTAGCATCCTTAGCAACATGGCATTCCCACGAGCGTGATTCGGATCTTATCTCCGAGAAGTGATGACGGCTGTGGGAGAGGGGGAGGCTAGTGCTGCTTGTGGTACGGTGTACCTGTGATACTGGTGGTCGCGGGTCGGAGACGCCGTGTAGTACTCAGACAAGTAGGCACGGAAGGCGGTTCTAGATCTTTTGTGAGACGGGATTACCTGGTTCTGTGGTTACGATGGTGGTGGTGCTTGGAATTGGGCGTTAAGGGGTGTTTCTGCAACTACGGAGTTGGCTTGATGGATAGATAGGTTATTCGTAGCCGTCTGGTAGGGCTTGTAGTGTTCCATCTCCTCGTTAGGCTGCTATCATAGTCTAGATGTTCTTGGGTTGTGTTGATACTTTCGGGTCATGGTCTTTTTAGGAAAGAGGAATGAAAGATCAACGGGTTCGGGTAGTGTTCTTGAGATCTACATTTGTTTGATAGGGTGTCCGAATATCTTCGGGGGCCTTAAACTTAAGGACAGGGGAACAGTGACTGCATGGTCGGGGAACGATGATTTGGAATACCTCGGTGTGTGGGTAAGCAAACTCCTGGGCATTATTGTGAATTGATGTATTTGCTTGTTCCTTTCTTGCTAGTTGGGTATGAAGGTTCGGTTCTGTACTTCCGTTGATTTACCCCTTTCTTATTTGATACTTTGCTGCGACGATCAGGCTGGAAAAGAAAGGTGAGGCTTACAGGTAGCATGCTACCCTACCATCCAGGCATTTATTTTTTAGCCGAGAAATAAATGAAGGGTAGTAGGTAAGATGATGATGGTTTGGCCGGAATCCGTCGTCGTCGTATGTATGGAGGTGGCTGGACCTACCCGGAGCAGCCTCCTGGGGCATTGATTGGTTTCCCGGTTCTGGGTTGTTGGGCGACGTCACCACGGGAGATCTACGCCTACCCAAACGGGCGTGTCCGTTCGGGCATTCCGTCACAAGAGCGCCGGAAGAGTCTTTCTCTTCCCCGACGAGGTTGCCCACGTCGACGTGCATCTGATTCGGGATGCTTTGGAGAGTGCGCGCGCGAGTGGTGACAGCGGTGACAGCGGTGACGGTGGTGGTGATGGAAAGAGGTCGAGGGTAGAGTGGGTGAGCGTTCATAGGTGTGCTGAAAGCAACGCAGCATGGAGAACCCATGACTCGCGGGAGCGGGAAGGGCATTGCGGTCAGACTGGTAATGGTACGGTGCATGTATCAGGCTGGGTTGAGCGATGGCTTCCACGTGCAGACCTTCCCAAGGGAGCGGTCACAACTAAGACGGGTGACGGGGTGTGAACGACGTCGGCCGCCGGTAGGGCAGTGTCATCAGGGCCATCTCAGGGCCATCTCAGGGTCATCAGGGTCTGGAGGTGAACATGAGGCTGCAATAAGATTAGCTGGCTACGCCGTGAACGGCATTCCGGGGCCGATCTTGCTGCCCACCTGGAGCCCATGTAGATCGCCGGCAGGATGAGGCTGAAACCCCTCCATGGCCTCCCGTGTCAATCCCAAAAATAAGCATCGAGCGACGGCGACACGGCAGGTCAGGCTGGCATTTAAGATGTGGCTGGCCAAGCGCGAAAGCCACATTCCCCAATCCATCCGCCTGTGGCCCGGGTGCCATGGATGGATGATGATGATGATGGATGCGAGATTCACCGTTTGCTGTCTGCCAGGCACGAGATTTCGTCTCTCAGCTGCTGGAAAAGAAGATGCAGCAGGGTCGAACTCGGAAAGGAGGTCGTCTATCATCACATCGTCGGTCGCTGCCATCTTCGCCTTCAAATAATGGTTAGGCCCGAGTAACAGCGAGAAAAATCAAAAGCAAACAATACGCCACCACGGTCAGAGCTGATAAACCAGCCAGGGTTCGATGGACAGATTGGGAAAAAACCACGATTGGGTATGTATGCGAACATGCTGACATGCCTCACCTCCTTTCCGATAAATGTGGCTCTCCCGACTTCGTATCCGGTCGATGAGGTAGTCGTGTCACGTGCAGGGTAGCTGAACAGTGAAGGATAGATGAGGCGCAACTGGTGCTGACAGCCCGTTGCAGGTCTCCGACTCGTGGAATGATGCTGAATCTAGTCCACAGGGGACTGTCGATGTGGATGTGGATGTGGATGACGGAGTCTTCCGCGCCTTCGAGATATGTGAAAGTGGCTGCAGTGGGCAGTGGCAGTTGGCAAGGGAGCAGGAGTGGATGGTACGTACGTAATGGTACGCCTGACCAACGGCGCAAGTATCAGACCGGTGAACCATATCCAGAGAGTGGGCGTCATTGACCAGGGCAAACTCGCCATATCCTCCACCACCGTCGCATTTTTCAGGCTGCAAGTTCTAGAACAGACCCTGTTGTCAACCAATGCTCGCGGAGGTGCAATGACCACAGATAAGCTTGCATTCGTATTCAATACTTAGAATATGGGGTACCCATCCAGAAAGCAAAAGGACTCGTCGTCGTATCTGCATCTCCACCTTCTTCCACATCGTCAACCCGACACCCTGGCACGGGTACCACAATGCATGGGGGGTATTGAAAAGTGGAGAATGAAAGGAAACGACATGACGATGAGGTTTGAGAATCTGCAACAGGGGGCCCTGAAGAGGTCGTGCTACATTCGACGATGCCAGGGTGATAACACAGCGCACTGAATCTGCGGTGTGCTATTGAATTGCGATTCTGCATCGTCTATCGTCAAGATCAACCAGTTCTCATGGAGTGCTCGATCTATTTCATGCTGGAGATACTTCGGGTTACGGTAAATATTTCCGTTATTGATGTGAATTGAGAAGGGGTTTCACAGCCAACGCCAATCGGCTTGGTGTTGATGAGGGGAACTCTGACCAGTAGGAATAACGCATGGAGTTCCTAGGCTTCAAAGGGATGCCTGGATGGGATAATCGTTTCCAAGTTGGGGCGCTGTTGCCCATGTTCCACAACAAATAAAATCATAGCGACAGTAACACTACAGTCAATGGCGTGATGGCTTAGAGCGTTGAAAGAAACACCCTCGAACACCATGACGATTGAACAGAAAATATATTTGATGCTGAAAAGAAGCTTTTTGAATGCTGCCGACAACTCGAGGTTGAAGGCCGAATATGTCCGTTGCGAAATAGCAATTATACCCTGCATGTATCCCATAGGATTTCTTCATCAGGAACTGCGGGCATGAGGCGCGCACACTGGTAGGCCTATGGGGGCGAGCCGGATTGGGCAGACACGTGTATGGGTATTGGCACGCTGTGTCAGCTTGAGAGCTGGAACGGGGGTACCAACGCCCTGCTGTGGAGTTGTCGCGACTGGGAGTAAGGGTCTTGATATGCGGGCAATACTCGATCTCATCGTCCTGGCGCATGTTACCTCGATCGATTCTTCAATCTCAGATATGAAGCCCTGGGAAAGCCATTGGAGATCGCGGGGATTTTTTCCTGCAAACAAACCGTACATGCATACCATTCCAATGAGTTGTCTTCGACGCAGAGATCCGACCAGTCAGGTTACACGTAGACAAGCGACCCTTTTCTTCAACACGTCTGGTTGGGGCTGGGATAGATGGAAATATAGGATGGCGGTGGACATTGATACTTACCGTCATTCTGAAAACTACCCTTGGAAAACCACTCTCACCAGCAGCGAGCAACGTTGAAGAACGGCATGTGAAGGTAGTACGACGTCGCGCAGAGATGGCTGCACAAAAGCAAAGGAGCTTGCAGGCGCCCCTGGTCCGCGGAAGCAAAGACTTTGTCCACCATTAGAGGAGTGAAGCGGTGACGGAACGAAGTCTAGACATGTTTTGCATTACTACCTAACTGCGGTCTACATACAGTGAACCCTGGAAATTTCCAAGAAAACCAAGAACAGAAATAGATCTGACCGGCCGCCTTATTTGACGCCCACAATTCCACTACCCCAACCTGATCCCGAGAATCTGGGCCTGGGCAGACAATGACATCCAACTAGCGGGTACCTGCCGTGCATCTCTGCGGGTAGCATGGCCTATAAGCATTGCACTTCTCGCTTCGCATTAGTGCTGGAACGTCCGTTAGTCTTGGTCTTCAGCTTCACAGCTTCACAGCTTTGCATAAGATGGCAACTTACCTTTCCCGAGTAGTAAGAACCATTCACGACGAGTGGCGGGTCCATCTCCCCGACGGACGTGGTTTCCCTGTCGAGTCGCACCTTGAGCTTCATACCCTTGTGCTCGATTTCATGAAGCAGCGAGACCGCCGATTGCGCCTCTTCTTTGGTCACAAACTTCACCGTCCCTCTACCTTTGCATCTGCCATGCGCGTCCTTGTGGATGTCGATTACTCGAGGCTTCAGGCCCTTTTCACGTAGAAGGTTGCGAAGATCGCTTTCGGTCTCGGAATAGCTCATATTGCTTATGAATATGCCGCGAGACTCTGTAAGAGTTGCTCCCTGGCTGACATTGACCAGCATACCGCTGCTAGTGGAAGAATACATGGGCGCTTGGGACGGATCGCTAGCGGAGGCGTACTGATTGGCATAGTAAGGGGACTGTCCAGCGTAGTAGTATTGTTGAGGCTGGCCGTACGCGCCTTGTCCATAAGGGGTCGATGCTTGTTGGGGTGCGATAATTGCCGGTCGAGGGCTGATGAGGTTTTGGCCAAACAGATGTTGACCGACTCCAGACCTACCTGGCGAATGACCGCCAGCATCGACATTCGGCAGTCTAGACGAGCAGTTGCACTGAATTAGCTGGGCATCTGAACTGTGTCTCGACAGCTCCCAGTGATGCACTAGCGGCAAACACTCCAGTGAGTCCCCAGCAAAACAAGCTGTGAAACATAGGTTAGCTCGAAAGAAAGTGACAGAAAGAATGTTGTATGGATGGGTATACCGTATGCACGATTTGCATCTTCCCTGCCTTTGATCCTGAAGTATCCCTCGATTCCCCTTCCTTGTTGACTGGGAACAACTTCAGTCCAGCCAGGCTGGTTTTTGACTGATTTTCGGATATGATCTTTCAGGTCTTGCCATGTCCAGTTATGTGGAAGCTAGAGAATATTGATTAGATGTGGCGTATGCTGAGGATTCTAGCTTGACATACGCCCTGGATCAAAACGAAATACTCATCCTCTTGGGAAGAGCCTTGACCTCGTGTGTTTGAGCTAGACATTGTTTCTACACAGGCGGAAAAGTGACAAAAAGATGTCTCCAAGCTTTTTGGGATCTACGTCAAAGAAAGTGAATAGATGATTCAAAACGAAATCCAGTAAAGAGATAAAGATGTTTCATAAGAATAATATGCAAGTATGAACAGCTCATTGAAAAGAACACTCAAGAGATGAAGAAATTGTGAGGATGGTGAGGAGGAGAAAAATGAGGGCGACTGACGCCAATTTATATTCTTTTGTAAAGGCGAGAGTCCCTGGAATCTTCGGATATGCAAATTTGAGTACCCACGCGGGATGCTTTGGCTTGCATGAGGTTATTAGGACAGCAAAGCCCATGCAAGCTCTGTGTCTAGAGAAACATCGTAATGCCTGTGACTATAGTGGATCCTGCGACCATGTCCTCGGAGAACATCCACTTGGCACTTAGATGTGATGATGCTTGCTGATGAACCGAGTCGATCTAGAATCCGCATGTTATTGGAGGTTGCCAACATGAGTACGCATCATCACGGATGATCCCCGTGCAAGGACATGCTCGTTGAAAGAAATGAACATTAGCATAAGACCGATGTTGCAGCCACAGACCAGCTTAGAGCTGTCGATCCTGGTGGGTGGACAGTCTGGCTGAGAGATCTGGGACATGGACAAGCTTCCGGGGCGGGCAGCATCAGAGAACGATCCCGTCTAACGTGGCGGGATCCAATACTGATGGGAAGTCTTCCGTAGTGCGGCGGACGGCAAGTCTGCGCCTTCTCAATGCAGGTTATCAGCGGACTTGGTGTCTTGGTGTTTGTTGTAAGGCGTTGAAGTCGTACAAGTAACGAGTTGTTGAATGGTAACGCTAATGCGTCAGTCAGCATCATTTTCGAGACGTTCGGCGGATGAGACATAATTGCCACATATCGTGTTGCCACTATATTTCAAGGCTGTGATATGAGAAGGACAGAGGAGGAAGTTGTTGAAGAGTGAAGTGCAAATTGAGGCTGTAGTTGATTCTAAGGTGATCTCGGCAAACTCTGGTTCCTCCAATTGGATGGAAGCAGGGCGGTTGGTTACTGGACAACGCCTTACACAAGAAAAAGCAACTCTGATGTGATGGGTGACCGCGAAGACACCTGGAGGGACGAGTATGCTTCTTTATTCTTTCAGTGGCTTTTATCTGATGATCCCTTCATTCCAACCGTGTCACGTGCTTAGCAGACATGGCTCTAATCCATATACGGGATGCCGGTCAAATGGCAATGGCCGTCGAATTCTAACCTCTAGGATGTCTTCCAAACAATGAGTTTATGGTCGAATCCTCCGCTGACTAGCCATTCCTCTTGTCGCGTAGTTCCCTCATGTTCTACCTGCACCGAACCTGCCCAGAGACATCGTATCTTCGAGCCGGCCTCATGACCTTCCAAATTTGCTATAACCTTGCCTGTTTTTGCTTCGATTCCACGAATGACACCGTCATCACTATTGACCCACACGCCGCTACCATCTGGGCGCCAAGTCAGGGAAGGCGTCGAGTATTGCGTCTGAGGTGCTAGTGTAGAACACTGAACAAGAATAGCAGCCTCCTCTCGATTTGCTATTGCTAGAGCGGCTTGAGCTTGTGAGGCTTGTGTGGTGGGGACTCCCTCATCCTGCAGCTGTAGGTGGGCATCTAGAGCGTTGATCGGGGGTAGTTCGATTCCCTGAGAAGAGGAGCCCGCACTGTTAGCAGGTGGAAGAATCCGAACAAGGATTAACTTCATATGCGGGATAGCCGAAGTTGCTACAGCTAAAATAGACGGATCGGTAGGGCAGACTTCGACGGCTGTTGGGGTGAATGCGACCCATGCATTAGAATGTGGTGCTAAGTTCTGTTTTCCAAGTAAAGATAGTTCTTGTGTTACGCCTTCTCTGGGAGAAGGTACTTCGTAGTAATATAGAAAGGTGGAATCTCTCCTCGTAACTAAGAGCATAGAATGGGGAGCTTCTGGATGCCGCACAAAGAGAGTGGTTTCAGGATTAGTGGGCAGTTTAGTCGTAGCGATAGGATCTCCCAGTCGTGGCTCTGAATTGTCCGTCATTTGCACACTGTATACGATAACCTTGGAATCCCAACCAGCAGTCGCAATATAAGTGATAGAACCATCTTGACAGCTTGTGACCTTGACCACATACTTGGTGTGATCTCTTCTCTCATCAAGTAATGTTCTCGATATCATATCGTATAGTCTGACACAGCCCGACATGCTTGATACAACGAGGTATCTTTCGTTGAGGACAGTCGAGTCCAAAATAGGCGAATCTTGAAGACCAGTGTAAGAATGAAGCAGAGTGAAAGTTGGGTGATCAAGTTTCAATAGGTTGAGACGCCTATCAGCGGAGCTGGAGATTAGACACTGCTTGGAGGTAGTGGAGTCAGGGAACACGGTGCTTCTGATGGAGGCGCTGAGCACATTGGATGCTGAAGGCAGAGTTCCTAGCACGGTGGGAACAGACGGCGCTGCCCAATATCAGAACCCGAGGTAGGTAGCAGGTGATTCAAGGTTACTGACCTGGAGTGCGCCAGCCTTTTGCTTCATCCTCGATGCCTAGCTTCTCAAAATTCACGCTTAGATCAAAGGCTTTCTTTTCCTGCAGGACTTGCTCGATAGTAAGATCTCCCCCGGAGCTGGAGCCCACATCAGGTGCTAAGCCTGCTTCCTTGATGAATGTGGTCAACGTCTGTGGTATAGGAACTTTAGTCAGTTAGTGAAGCTCCATGGATAGTGTGGAGAGGCCTGCCTCCTGATAGCCATTGGTCCTAAGAAAACGGGCCACGAGAACTGCAGCGGACGGTTCCATGCTGCATATAAGGAGGAAATAGTCTCGTCAGGCTTTAAGCAGATAAGTGATACAGAATGTCTTTGAAAGCGGTTGAGTGGTTCGTGTAGTTGGACGCTGGATGTTGATGACGAAGGGCACAAAGGACCCACTTCCGATCGCCGCAGGGGATGGTGGGGCACATTTGTCGTCCTAAAATTTCAGGGCGCAAACATTTTATACTTCCACCACCATCTTCCAACCCACCACTGCTCCGACTTCCCATTTCCACTGAGAGCTTTGATGGCGGTCCATGAGCTTTCCTCTTCGCAAGTAGACGACCCATCCCAGCGTGAACATACGCACACCAGCTGGTACGAAAGTCTTTCTGCAGAGGAACAACGCCCATCGCAATTGCAATTAGTCCACCGCATGGCAAGTCATCATTCTGCTGGATGCACGACTAATTCGAACATGTTTTCCATAGCCCCGACGAGTCCTCGCAGGGGCAAGCTATCAGCCGTTCCTATTTCCACCACCGACTCCACCAGCTCGAGACGACCACCGCAGAGGTCAATCAACGACCATATAGTATAACATCGCGGATTGACTTAGCTGGTGTATATCGGTCGCTTGGATATCCTGATCTTGCCGCTGGGGAAGCGTATAGGGCCCTTCTTCTCGTTGATGAAATCACCGAGGAAGGAGAGTATTTCGAACAAGCATTAGCAGCCGCAAAAGCTGATATTGTCTCTGGATCTAATAAACATGGCTCTAAAACACAAGATATTGACGACGAAGTTGCATCTGCCTGGGCAAGTACATCGCAGTTGGATAAAGCGTAGGTTCATGCTATTCGTAATCTGGTTATCTATTGTGTCCAAGTCTCTGCATCGCTTTAAGCCTTCAAGGTCTTCTTATTCATTGGACTTAAGTCATCCCTTGTTTATTACCAATAATTCTTTTCAAAAGTAAGTCGTAGATGTTACTAAAACAGACTAGATATGCCATCTTGATCGCATGTCTCCTCGATTGTGGCTCACTGAGAAGCGCATATGATTTCTGCTCTCGAGCTGCAAAGCAATTCCCGGATATCAAAGATTTTCCTACACTTCACAATCAGCTGATGGAACAGCTGAATGAGTATTTCGAGTCAAAAGGCGAAAAGTGCGATCCACAGAGCATAGATGTCCAAGATTATCCCGATCGAGGCCATGTTCGCCGGGAACTATATCCCTGGAATGACTATGAACCTGACAGGTATTCTCCGGATACTATTGGCTTTCTAAATGAGGAAATGAATATGGTTGCCCCTAAATTGGAGGTTCGAGTGACAGATCTACCAATACTTTCTACATCTGAATCTGGTTTGAAAGAGTAAGCATCCACAAATACCGGCTGTCTCATTTGAGCATTACATCAACATACCCATCTAGATACAGAACAAAACTCACGTTCTTCACATAGTGATGCGAACTCTCCCCATTTCATCAAACAACTCGGTGTATTCGCCAAAGAAGACATCTCTCCCGGTTCAACCATCCTTCGTGAGAAATCCGTCCTAACAGCTGTTGCTCGTCTGCACGAAACCTTCTGCGATGCTTGTAGCGGTACTCTCCCTAACGCTCGAGATCAAACCTCCGATAATACCGCGTCAGAATCCGTTCCTATCCCCTGCGAAGATTGCTTCGAAGTTTTCTTCTGCAGCTCCGAATGTCACGATCTGGCGCAATCAACCTATCACCCCACCCTCTGCGCTGGTGACTTCGATACCCTCTTCCAGTCAGTCCCTGCCTCTGAAGCTGCCGACTCGCTATATGCTCTACTTCTACTACGCACGCTCGCAATGGCAGAAACACAATCCGTCCACCCTCTCGACCTCAAAGAAGTGAAGTACATATGGGGCGACTACCATGTTCAAGATCTCAGCAGCACCTTCCAAACCAACCCCAATGGCCACCTCGTCAACCCCTTCGCCAACCTCCCACAAACCCTCCCTTTCTCGTTCTCCCTAAACATCGCAACCCCTCTCCACATGCTCGAGAAAATGGACGTCAACATCTGGGAAACGCCGCAATATAGCACCTGGGTATTCAATACCCTGTATGCTAAATACAGGGGCACAGCATCAGCACGCCAAGGCCTAGACGGCCGCCCTGAAATTGGCGCCGTCCATCCTCTTTGGTGTCTTGCGAATCATAGTTGCGATCCTAATGTTGCCTGGGAGTGGGAGGGTAGCATCCGGTTTTGGGCTAGAGAGGAGGGTGTTAGTTGGGTGGATGGAAGTAAGAGGAGGGTAGCTGGACTGAGGAAAGATGAGGAGGTTTTGAGCCACTATTGTGATATTAGGTTGGGAGTAAAGGACAGGAGGGAATGGGCTGTAGGTGCATTAGGCGGGAATTGCATGTGTGAGAGATGTATTTTCGAAGCAGAGTTTGAGGAGGGATAATTGTACAGAATGCTAAATCTCCATCTTAGACCTTCATCTTAGATCTTGTTATGTCCCTCATCTTAGACTCTCATCACCCCATCGTATATCCCTACCATAGATCTCATCCTAAATCAGCACACCATACCCAACCCCACCCTAAAAAACCCCCATCTCAGCATCCCTCTCCCTCCAATACCCCTCACGATCCGGACTCTCCGCCCTGCCCCCAAAAAACGGCTCCCACCTCCCCACACCCCCCCAAACCACCTTCAACCCCTCCACAACCTCTTTCACAATCTTCAGACCCTCCTTCTCCCTCTCCCAAGCCCTTTCCAAACTCTCCCAATCCCTTTTATCCTCCTCGCTAGCCTCAGGACCCGGTGGCTTCAGTCCTCCAAACCCTTTAGTGAGATCCTTGTTCGCGCTTCGAGCTACTTGCATGTAGTGCGAGACCGCTTTGTGCGCTTCGAGGAGCGAGTCTTTGGGAAGGTGCTTGAAGAGATCTTCCATTAGGCTTTCGATCGAGTATTTGAGTTTGTCGAGCGTGCGGCCCGTGTGGTCCAGGATTTCTTCGCGGCGCTCCGCGGCGGCTTGGGCGGCGGCGAGTTGGGTGGGCGTGGGAGGATTGACGTTGTTTTTTGGGTTTGGAGTGTTTGGAGCGCTCATTTTTGGTGCTTGGTTTGTCATGGTGGTGGTGGTGAGGTTGGGTTTTGGGTTTTGGGTTTTTGGAAGTTGGAAGTTGGTGGGTTGGGCGTGGATTCACTGCTTTATATCACTTTGAACTTCACCAGTAAGTGATGGCTTATCGGACCGTGACTAGAAGTTTCCCTCTTCCTATTGTTGTTGGCATCCCATGACGTTCTATAGCAAACCCTCTAGGCCACAATAAGGTACTCTATTCACACTGCCATGACCGAATGGTAGTTTGCCACACGGCCACACAAGAACTCATCAAATGACCTAGATATTAGGATACGAGTAAACGATTAATTGGTGATGGGACAAACAAGACATCTGAATTCACACATCCTTTACCGCAAGGCACAACTTGAAAACCAACTTTTTATGCATTCAAACCACAAAGGTATTTCTTAACCACTAAGGGCTACCATGACTCCGTCCCAGTCAGTTCTTAGAGCTACATCATACACGGTTGGAAAGAAGTAAAAGAAATCGAGACAATTGCTGAGATCAAATTAGTTGAGAAAGAAACCCGGCTATAGGATATAGGTAGAGGGAATACGAAAGGGAATAAAGAGAAGAAAGAAAGACAACGATAGTCAGACCTCTACCTCTTCCTTTTCTTTCCCTTGTCCTCATCATCATTAAGGCCGCTATCCCGGTCCTTCCTAGCCGCCTTCTTCTCCAGCTCATCCCAATCCTCTCCTTCACTAATGTCTTCATCGCTGGCATCATCACTCGCCTCTGCAGATGCGTTCTCGTCAAAGTCACTTTCATCCTCAGAGCTCTCATCTGAAACATCAAGATCTGACTCGCTCATCTCGAACGCACTCTCCTCTTCCTCTTGATCATCATCTTCGTCGTCTGATTCGGTGGACAAAAAGTTCCATCCACCATCAACAAAGAACTGATGAGGATCTGAAGTAACAGTCTTCATAATGGTGGCCCAGTTAAGGTTCAATGGACCCTCGGAGAAGGGGATGTCGCAGCCATCCAACCAGTCCTTGACAATGTCCAATGACTCTACAGGAATGGTATTAATGTGAGTGGGAGGACGGTTGTAGTCTTTGAATACAACGACCATATCGAAGTTTCGTAGACCAAATTGGACACGTTCGAGATGTACGATTTCGATCTCGGACAATGTGACGCAAAGGAAGGGGGGCTCGGTGAGTTGGACCAAGCAGTCCGTCGTAGGCTGAATGAGGACCGATGAGCGGGAGGGCACACCATTGAATCCAAGCTCACGGAAGGGAATATCAACTGCAACGTTCTCGTTTCGGGCCGCATCAGCAATCTTCTCGGCAAAATTCTTGAACTCCTTGTCGAGCGCAGCACGCCTTCTCCGCTCTTCTTGTTCCTGTTCGAATTCGTCCTCATCATTGAATTTATGACGTCGCTTTCGGTTACCAGTCTCATCGAATTGCATCTCGGTCGCCTCACGAAGGAACTGGATGTCACGCGTCTTCTTCTTACCAATCATGATTGGGTTTTTCATGTGGATGTGAATAACGACGATCAATTCGTGCTGACAAGGCTGGAAGAAGAGATGTTTGATGTTACTGAAGAGAACGTCAATCTTAGGGGTTCCGCCGCCGTGGGTGTAACGAAGACCATTCTGGTGGATTTCAACTGAACCAGGGATGCGCTTGCCGTCAAGGGCCGGACGCATGAAGATTAGGTCCAGGTTGTTTGGCCGTCGGTCTATATTATGTTAGATATGAGTTGAATAGATAGGAAGTGTAACTTACTCTTGAGCGCAACAAGCTTGTCTTGCTCAACAACATCCTCCATTTGCTTCTTCTCTTGCTCCCGGCGGACAACGTCCTTCTTCAAATCCGTGATTTGCTTTGTAATGTCCTCGATACGATTGACATCACGAGATCGGAAAGTTAAGCTTCGAATGAAGTGTGCTGTAGGGTCCTCAAACGGCTGGTCATCTTTCCGACCTACACCTTGACCGGGGGATAAAAAGTTGATACGTAATGAAGTGAAGTCTCCTTCTGGGGTATGGGAGGCATTTTTAATGGTGTTGATGTGGAAAGGTACGGCACGACCCATAATAGGAAGGATGACCGTAAGACCCTTCTTGTCGACGTGGATGGCCAGGTCGGAAACAGAGTTAGGCAATTGGTTTTCACGCTTGTACGACTCGAATCGCTTGAACTTCTTCTCTTCGGTTCCGTTCAAAGCACCAGATCCTTTACCGTACATTTCAATTCCTGCCTGTTGTTTCTTCTCGTGAAGCTCCTTCTGATGCTCACGGCGTTGCTTTTCTTTCTCCTCGTTCACATTACCGGGGCGCTCGGTTCGGAGACGGGTTTTGGTAACATTTGTTGCCACCACTGCCCCGATACGAGAGTCCTTCTTTGGCTTAGGCTTGACTTCAGGTTCCTCGTCATCCTTGAAGAAGAATGATACGGACTCGAGGTCAGTGGGGGCGTCCTTGGTGAAAACTGCAGCATCTGTTGCAGTAACACGGACTGTATCCATGAGGAAAAGTGAATATGTGTTGCTCTTCTTGTCTTGAGGGTCAGGGTTCTTGAGGTCAGTCAAGGAGGTAATGACACAGAATGTCATGCCATCTTTCAATTGTCGCGTGTTCTTGCCACTCAGTAGCAGAGTGTTATCGCGGTTTTCGGCACCAATTCCGTATCCAACATTCTTGGGGAAGTTCTTCTCCAAGTCAGGCTTTTTCGACTTCAGCAAGTTGAGGGCCTTGGTGTACACTTCCTTGGATACTACGCCATCTCTTATGGACTTGAGGACTAGCTCGTGTATCGACAACAGAAGCTTGTAATTGTTCTCTTGGTGCTTGTTCGGATCCACCATGTATGTACGTCCTACCAGGGATGAGTAAGTTTGGTACCTTAGACCAAAGGCAGCAAGTATGACGCCAGCATGGAGGTTGTTATTGTCAGGCTCCTGGGTGAACTTGACATCATAAACTCCTCCACTTTGTACCATAGGAGGAAGACCCCAGTCCAACTGGAGAGGATCGAAATTGTTCGACACCTTCAACTTTTGGAAGAACTTCGAGTCATCGATCTTGTTGTTGATTTTGTCTGCGAAGGCTCGGTGGGATATTTTCTTTCCCGCATCAAGGATGTCAGACATTTCCTCAACGAAGTAGTTGGCCATCATGCCACTTGAAGCTCGCGAGGCATCTCGGATTGTTCGCTAGGAGTAATGCATTAGTTTGGATATTTCTGAGTTCTGGCGCAAATAAGAACGTACCAATTCTCGCTCATCCTTGACAGCCAAAGCAGCGTTGGACAAGATCGGTGCCAGATCTACCAAATCCTCGTCCTTGAAGTCTGCGCCCTCGAAAGCGGCTTTCCATTCGTCTGCGAATGGACCTGTTGCCAGATCCTTCTTCATGACGCCGACCTTCTTCTGTATAATGTATTAGTTCCTGAGTTGTGAATTGCGCAGAGCTCGAACATACGCCCGCATTCTTGATAATCTCGATGCAGCTCTGGAACTGCTTCTTGTTTTCTTCGGCATCCTTGCCGCGAATGAATATCTCGACGGGAACCTTGCCACCCTTGAGAGGCTCTAGGTACGAAGCTATACACAGACCCAGCAGTCAGCAATCGAATCTCAATCCAACATCCAGCGACTCGTACCTTTTTTCTTGGTTGTAACGATTTGCATAAGGTCTGGCGTGATGACAAAAAGGGTCGCGGGGAACTCGTAGCCTAACAGCCATAGCTGCAGAAAGGACGCAAGTCAGCGCGCGCAACTCCTAAAAAGCTATAGCAGGATATGGATTTGGATTTACCTGGAGAGCTGCAGGCTTCAAGTAGTTGCCAGGTTCGCTGGCCTTGCCGACGACTGACACGATTGATCCAACGCCGTTGAACGTCGCGTCGCCCGACCTTTTGTCGGCCTTCCATTTCGTAACGAAGGAGCTCAAGCGGTCATGGAAGACCTGCTTGTCAATGACGATTTCATCAGCCATGATGAAGGCTCGTAAGCTGCTAGACCCTCAGTTTTGTTGGCGGTGGCTGAGAGGCTGGCAGAAAAGCAGAGAGGGTGATGAGGGAGAAAGTTTATGGAGCTCGGTCAAGGCGGAGGTGATGATGGAGGAAGACGCGAAAGAGCAGCAGAGCGCGGGCGCGGAAACGGCTTGGCATCTGGAACTTTAGCTGCCCTGAGGTGCCTGATTAAATGGGCCACGGGAACTTCACCTGCCTGCAACACCAACCATCTATCCGAACTTCTGCCTGACCCAGCCAAATGTCCATCCACCTTTCACCGCCGCCGAGAGCAAATCCCTGAGAGCCATCGCGCAGATGTCTCTGCAAGCCTTTCAACGCCCCTCAGTACCTTTACATGGTATGTTAAGATGACCACCATAGGTGGTCCCGGCCCAGTGATTCCTCAAGATGGAGATGCATCTCGTCGGCCCAAGGAGAATGCAGGCACCGGAGTGCAAGCCGCTGGAGTGCGCGCGATAGCTGCTCGAGCAGCCGCCTTTTACTTTCGCGCACCCGTAAAGGCCTTCTTTCGAAGCAGAATCGATTATACCGCCTATGCAAGAGCTATCAACCCCTCCATCCAGGCCGGAGCAGCATGGTCGTGGAAAATGACCACGCCAGCAATCCTAGCGCACGCTGTCCGGAGTCAAGGATGGGGATTTCTTCCTAACCAGGTCCTACCCCCACTACTGGCGAATACATTGTAAGATATAATCATGATCATGCTTCTACAGCCCTATGAACCTCTATGCTGACACACGTCAGTGTTGGCGCTGTTCTCTACACTGCATACCTCCAATCTCTCACCCAAATCCACGAACCCTCTTCGCGCTCCACAAAACGCATCTATCCTCCAGCACCTCTCAGCCATACTTTTTCGGCAGGTCTGCTCGCCGGTGCGGTGCAATCTACCCTCGCCGCTCCTCTCGATGCCCTCCAAGTACGCTTCCGCACTTCCGACATGCTAGAAGGACGCTACAAAACCATGTGGAGCTATGCGGGCCACAAACTACACGAGATCGGTCTTCGAGGAATCTTCGCCGGGTTCTCTCTCAGTCTGATCAAAGACAGTCTTGGAGCGGCAGTTTTCTTCGGGAGTTTTGAATACATGAAGAGTCAGGCTTATTATAAATTCCTGATATGGCACTACGGAAAGCTTGGAAGAAAGAAAGGAGATTTCGAAACAGCCGTGTTCGACGAACATGGCAGACCGGTCATCAAACCACATTATGCGCTCGAACCTAGCTTCTTGCTTTTAGCTGGGATATCTGCTTCAATCGCATCGCAAATTATACAGCATCCTCTCACCGAATTACAAAACGTTCATTACGGGCGATTAGAATCTCTGGATTTGCAGGCGCACATGGAGACAAATGCAAAAGGCATCATGCGCAGATACTACCACGCGTATGAGAAGACATTCGAGCAATGTGAAAGACAAGCTAGGAGGGCAGGCGGTTGGAGACATTACCTCTACCGCAATTTCCTATACAACACGATTCGACAAGTCCCAAGTACCAGCGCGGGACTAATCGCTTTCGAGCTTGTACGAAGGAAATACGCTTTTGAGAGCGAAGAGCATAAGATTATAATGGAGGGCTTCGATGTCCTCCTCACTTGACGATAGCCACGCAGTTATATGTGGTATTCCGGGATAGAGGTTTAGTTTACATGGGCTAGGAGATATTAAAGGTGTAAGTTTGTGAATAGAAGCTTGGGAACTAGACTCCGCATCGCTGATTGTAGATATCAATGCATCTCCAATACACTATCCATACCCATCATTGTGTAATCCAATATACCCACTACCACCAAAACCACCCCCTCCTCCCCCTCTCTCCCCCATTCTTCCACATCGCCGTCTTCGTTGCTACACTCCCTACCTCCCTTTCCGTCATCATAGTCGTAACCGCCTGGTACCCCCTATTTCGCAACTCCTGCCCTGAAGCCGTCCCCGTCGACACAGCCTCTGAACTCCCAGAACCCGTCGGTCGAGACCCCATCATCGCCTCCGTCGAAACACTAGATCCCCCCTCTTCGTCACCAGAGATATCTCTCACAGTCTCAAAAACAGTAAACGTATCCCAAACCGTAACCGTCCTCGTACTCCTCACACACCCCATCGACATCTCCGACACCGACACCATCGTCGGTGTTGGCATCGTCGTTCTTACATTCGATGAGCTAGAGGGAGATAATAACACCGTACCCGTCCCCTCAAAAACCGTCGTAGTCTCAAACACCGTTTTAACAATCGTACTACGATGCTTACTACCCTCTTGAGAACTTAGAATTTCCACTGTAGATACACTGGGAAACACCGTTGTTGTCTCATATATAGTTATTATAACCGTACTCTGGGGTTTAGACGCCGGAGAGGAAAGGTAGTTGTGAGTAGGATGTTCCACCGTAGATGGTTCCGGGTAAACAGTGGTGGTTTGGTATATCGTTACGATAACCATACTCTGCGAATTTGACGTTGGAGAAGAAGGGACGTGTGAGGTAGATAGCAAGCTCGACTTCCTTCCATCTGCTGAACTGGTAAAATACCACGGTGCTGGGATCCTGGCTATTGATTCTGAGGGTTTTGAAAGTGTAGATGGGATTTGAAATGGTGGGGGTGGGTTTGTTATGTGTGATCCGTTTGCTGGTTCCGGTGTCGCTTTTAGAATCCCTGGTGTTGAGGACGCATGACTGGGTGTGACGAGTGACATTGGTAATGTGAGGTTATGAGTAGGATTCGAGCTGACGATATTGGAGAGCGCGTCTTGATTGCGTCTGTCGGCTGAGGAGGATCTTGAAGGGTATGTGAGCCCTGAATGAAGGGTTTGTGTGCGTTGGACTGGTATCGACGTGTCTGCGCAGGCCAGCCCGCAACTACAGAGCAGTAAGGTTGGATATGTAATTTTCATTGCGAGGTTTTGGAAGTTTTGATTTAGATGTAGAAGATGAACGATGGTATCTTATAACGATGGTAAATTCTTTGAACGGGGATTTTTATGTTCATACTAAGTCCTGCTTCGCTGTGTTGTGATGTTGAAAGGTGATGATGATGTATCATATGTCTAGTTATTGGTGAATGACTAATCACGTGTTCAGTCATATAGTGAAATCAAGTACAGAGATGCCTTTCAAAAGTATCCGGACACACCTCCCTCCTATAATAGCGCTCAGCTATAAGGGTTAAGTCTGCTCAGTAAATAGCTTCAGACGCCTCCTACCTCGTTATGCTAAGGGCGGTAGTATGGAAGGGGTGTCTAGATACTTTTAAAAGGCACCTCCATATAAAGCATGGTTTTCTTGAATCCAGTTATATTCGTGGGTACCATATAATCATTAAGCCATAATAATAAACGTAAATATACAATAATCAATGCCAACAGGAAACCACCGAGAAAAAGCAAACTTTTTATAAATACTTTAGGTGGGAAAATGATAAGAAATTAGCTCTCAAATGGGAATTGTTGTGTTCCAAGCGCTCTGACGTGGACGTGTCAACGTTATCGTTTGTATCCGAGACACTGTGGAGGTCAGGTGAATGGTAGTCGTTGACGTAGGTCTGCGATGAGTTAGTGATATCCTTCCCAACACTTTCTCTATGGCAAGCTTACCTTGGAGATGCATAGTGCACTTCCTTTGTGATATAGATTGTTGACTCCGTAGTTCTAGCGACAGGACTACTACTCGTCTGCGTACTCTTACTAATCGTCTCAGTCTCAAACTCTGATTCCAGAACCAGCGATGTCGAGAGATTTAATAGCGTCGATGTAGCGTCCACATCCACATGGAAAGTCGCAATCTTGAAAACCCCAGGACCGTCGGTGATAGTTGTTGTCAGGTCAACATGACTCGTTGTCGTGGTTGTAGATGTGACTACAAACACCTCCCAAACTTCCTTGTAATGAACGCATTCCTGCAAGTCGCCTGGCAGAACCTTGCAAACCTCGGTGTCGATACGTGAAGGTATGTCTCCCAATGTAAGCGATTGCCATGGAGCGCGATAGTATGTGACAATATTCTCAATCGAAGGTGCTGGTGTGATGATAGTGCCATTGCCAATTGCTTTTAATGCCGGTGTTGGTGTATGCAAGCTGTATCCGTACTCGCTAGAGAAAGTAACTTCTTGATCACATGCAGTGACAGTGACCCGACTGGCAATGCCAGTTAGAATCGTCGCGCAAACAGTAGTTTCCGTGGGTTCGTAGTAGGCGGAGCAAGATCCAGTACCCGCAATTATGGTTGAGTAGTTGGTGTAGGGTGGTATTCCGACATTGGTGATTGGAAATATCCCAATGGGTGGACCGAGACACATTGTCGCCTTGGGAACAAAAGATGTTACCACTTGACTCTGCGTCGTTATCGGAATGCCTGGTGCATCTGGAGAAGGCGTGATTATGGTTAAGATAGAGGATGTCGGGTTTGAAGATATGACCGCCTCTCGTCTTTGGAGGAAGTCTCCCACAGCTTCATGTTTGAATAGGCGGAATCCTAGATTGGTTGCAGATGCGCCATGGAAAGAGACGATGGAAAGGTAAAAAGCGAAATAATGTGAAGAGAAATGCATTTTCGAAAGCTAGGTGACAAATTGCATCAGAAGAATTGTTGAGAGAAAGACGCGATAGAGAAAGATATAATAACATCTCGACATATTTCACATTCCTCAACCTACAACAACATTAAAATGCATCTAGAACAAGGTCTCACCTCGTGGTAGGGGCAGGCAAGGAATTTCAGCTCAAGGGTGTCAAGACGGCCAAGACAGGGAGGATGCCTGGGGAGAAAAAGGGAAGCCCCAGTGGTTGACGAATTGGGATGATGAGAATTTAAACATGACCGACATGGTCTCCCTCTCTTCGTTTTCCATCGTGTGCATCAAGGTAGTTACTGGCGATGGGAGGGAAGTGGTGTTCAAGGCCTCGATAATCGTTTTTTGTCGCACCGAGTCGAGACCACAGCTCATACGTTGTGGGTAGTACAGGACGCGTGGGCTGGGTCTAGCACCGAGCCTGTGCACCGAAGGGAGAGGAGCTCGAGAAGCTTCAAGATGGGCGGAAGCAGCTCCGTCCGTATTCAAATACGAGTCGACTGATTGGCGGATACCAATCGGTCGTTCCGAGATCTGAAGTGGAGTGGACTCGTCAGTTAGTGCAGAATAAGGTTATGTACTAGCAGTAAAAGGAAAATAGTAATAATCATAGCGTGGAAAACAGGAGCGTCAATCTGCAACGGCAGGCAACGGTAGTTGATACTTTATCAGTGCCTTTTGAATGATAGAGAAATGATTGCCTCCGGCCGGCGAAGAGAGCCCCGGGTGGCTTTGTGTCACCCCCGCGCCGAGATTGATCCAGCACTTGGAAGCGTCGAGGCGGGCGTCGCTTGAAGCTTTTGTGGCTGCGCCGGCATGAGCATCACCATTTCTCTCAGCTGTGCTTTCTGCTCTCTCTTGCATGTCGCCAACAAGCTCAAAATGGCGTCAAACATTAGGCTTTGCGCCACTATGGTCACCATTTTCCGAGGGGCAAATCTTTCCAAGGAATATCCAACTTGACGATTGCGAAATCGTCATTCAGGGGGGTTCGATGGTGATAGGATGTTTGGTGGTTGGATTTACCGAGTTAGGAGCCTCGAAGATATTTTTACTCTTAATGAATAGACTATCAATGTGAAGTGAAATCGCTTGAACGCAGCAGAATGAACAAAGGAAATCAATGAATGGATTGTCATTGACATAAACAAGGTCGTGCTAAATCCTCATCTTCGTCGTCGAGTGCAGTTGTGTAAACGGCGTGTTGCTGCTCGAAAGCATGCAATACCTTCTCTCCACCTGATAACCTCACAAGGCCATTTCGTCGTCGATAACGTCCCACTCTAGAACAATGTCAGTGCGGATGAATACTATAAAGTTAGGCGAGACAAACAGTGTGATGAGCAAATTAATGCCTTCTGCTACGCATGCTAAGATAACCATCACAATAATGACTCCCATAGCAAATATGCTCGAGCCCGAGGCATGATACTCTTCCATCTTCTCAGGCTCGGCTCGACAAAGAATTCGATTCCGGGGCCGCTCAGTAGGGGCACTGCTCGGAGGTGCATCGGAGTCAACCTCTCCTTTCAGGGCCATTTCCATGAGAACGGTGGTACTTAGAGGTCGCTCTTCTTCGGTAGACGTGGGAGGTGGCATCTTTTCAATCAAGTCTTTAAAGTACGAATCGAATTCGATAGGTTCAACGAGTCTCCATTGTTCGAGCTGTTGTCCAATTGCAGAGCAGATAGGGTCCTGTTTGGATGAAGCCAGCAGGGCCGGGTGGGAAGTCCAAGATAGTCGCTCATCTATCGTGACGCAGTGGCATAGTGGCTTTGCTGGAACGGCGGTGGTTGAGAGGGCAAAAAGGCCCAAAATAAGTGCTGCTATAGGTAGCATGATGATGATGGTGGAGGTGGGTGATGGAATCTGAATAGGTTTAGTACGCTCACAGTGCTCAGCATGATTAGAGAGAGAAATTGTTACCCGAGACTAGGAGGTAATGTTAAGATTGTCGAAGTTAGGCAGTGTGGATAGAGGACGGTAAAGACTGTAGATAATGATGCGGAGGAAGGAATATGTAGGATAAAAGGATTCCCAAATGGGATTGCCCAGGGATGGTGACAACGAGGGTTATTGGTCAACGGTGTTTGTTGATTGAGCCCTGGGATTGCAGGTCTGCTGGCACAGCATGAGGTAGAGAAGCATGAAGGGTGGTAGGTTGCTAGGAAGGGGTTGCTGCGAAGCTTCTTAAAGTACGCATGGCATGGGCTGCGGAGAAAAGGTCGAGCCAGTCGCAGGGCGCGTCCAGGGCCACGAAGGGCGCCATTTTCTGGAGGGAGCAGATCATGCCATGGCGGCGCAGGCGCACACGATTAAGCTCTGCTGTTCTGCAGCGGGACGAACGAATGAGCTAGGTGGCCGGTGACAGCTGAGCATCAACCCCCAGAGGGGCTGCCTGTTGGCATCTGGAGTTAGCCCCGAAACCGGTTAGTGTTTTGTTTAGGCCCAGCCTGCCCGTCCAGCCTGCGATCGCATCGCTTCTCTTGGGATCTGGAACTCTGTTGCCGAGTAGTAGTTGGTACATACATACATACATACATACATGCACACATACGTATACAGTAAATACTACATCCTGCTGTCTTACGGGCGGCTGAACCGTGGGCATTGCAATCGTTGATCCGCATCCACCAGCCTGTTGATGCCTGGTGAAAGCTCGTGTGCGCAATATAGAACACGGCGCACCATCGTCTATCTATCCACGGTTGCCGCGGGCTGCGTGCTGGTGCTGGCTGCGTGCTGGTGCTGGCTGCTGTTGGAGGGGGAAACACAGGGAGTAACACAGCAGGCGATCAAGCTCACAATTCGGCCCTATTTAGCTCCAGCAGCCAGATGCTTCAACCTTTTCCCTGGGCTTCAACTCAGCCCCCATTTCCCCCCGGCGCGGAAAGGCTTAACTCTGTAGGCTATAGGTAAGCAGCCCCTAATCCCAGGAAGACAGGCCCCGTCCATTCACTCCCGTTCCCCATGACCCTGGCGTCAAAGTGCACACCTGAGCTCTGCGTAACTACATACGCAATATGACAGCTTTTCGGAAATTAACAAAAGATCGATATCAACCTTTCGAAGAGCCCTAGCGATACGTCCTATACGCATCCTTCGTCAATCTAGTGTCCTCACTGCTGCATTCCTGCGCATCCTGCCCGCTCCCGCACCGCACAAATCGCTACTCTTCCAGGTATACATTTCCATATTCAATCTAAACAGGCACACAAGTATCACGATCCCCCGTAAAATGCTCCATAGTCTGTAGGACCGATAACCTCCAACCCTATTTTTACTTCACACCTTATGATTGATTGCTAAATTCATTCTAGAATGAAAATTGTTCCCGTATCAATATGTTTAAAGGACTTGCTCAGCCACTGGATTAGAGGTCTCGCCCCTGAGGTCTCGCGCTCTCGTGGGTATCGCTAAAGTAAATACGGTTGACGAACACGCAGATTAGCGCCCGCGCGTAAGAATGATTAAATTGCGTCGGGAACCCGCTATATGCGGCCCGATCTCTTCAGAATACGCAGCGCTCCATTCTGACCTTTCTCCTACTCTGTACAATGCTTCAGCTTCCAAGTAGAACACTTTTTGAGTCTATTCAATACTCACTAGGACCTGAAACTTGAACCCGGAAATCTGTGATATTGTGGTTATCCTAGCCGACTTCTATAAAGCTTAAAAGATCAAGATCGGTTCATCCTGCTCTGAACTATCCACATACCTAGTTCAAACCGATTCAAAACAACCCATACTCCATACGAGTAGGATCTTCCATTTTGTCGCATTTACCACCCTTTCTATTCTACTTTCTTTCGATTTCAAATCAACATGCCATCAAGAAAGTCTTTTCCTGGATTCTGCCTTGTCCTTTAGACGAAACCGTTCCAGAATAACATGCGACACTATGCGGAGCCGGGGAAGAAACGGTTGACAGTATGTGCTGGAACTAACATGAGGCACATCGTCACGTCTAACTCGAAACGATCCCCTGATATCACAAAACTTCTGAGGATGGTGAGGTTTGTCGAGGCTAATCTGAAGTGCCCCGGGTCGGTAAAACATGCCCTGGAAGGACGCCCATAACCTTGAGCATGAGTAAAGAGGTGCCTTTCAAAAGTATTCAGGCAGGAGGTGCGTAAAACTAATCAAAAGCCTTGGAATAAATAACGTCTGTTGAATACCCTAAAGAGAGCATCATCTCTTTAAGACGAGGATTATTAAGTCCTACTCTACACCCTATAGGCGGCGCCTAAGGCTGGTTACTTAG
>AJFL01001510.1:0-20516 GCA_000467735.1 Rhytidhysteron rufulum CBS 306.38
GCGCGATAACCACTCCGCCAAAGTGCCTGTATTGGCTGTTGAAATTTCGAAAAATAATTAGTTTTATAACCCCTGACGGCATGGCCAAGTAGCGGATCTACCCCACATCCAAGCAGCTTACGTAACATGACCTGACCCTATCCTATGACGCACAGCCAGCGACATCCCACTTCTGAGAAACGAGGCAACTCAAGATTGCTTCTTGAACCATTGGATTCGGCCTCGTTGTCAAGATGGATGCGTCAGAGCCCTTAGAAGCTCTTCAAGCTCGCCATCGAAAGGAAAAGCGCGATCTCGTCGCCCGCGTCACCCAGAAGAAAAAATCCGCAACTAAGAAAACACGAAAGGGAGTAAACGATGAGTGCGAGCGGCTTGAGACCGAGTTGAAGGAACGACAAGAACAAGAATTGGCTGCATTGAACGGAGAGCAAGCCGAGGAGCAGACCGAAGAGCAGATCACAGAAGATGGGGGAGCGTCAGCCGGAGAAGGAAGTACCTTAGAAAAATCTGTACGAGATCTTTCCATATCGCCCCAAGAAAACGGTGATACAGACGCCCCAATAACGTCCGTGAATGGCCCTAAGAGAAAACCCAATCGCGCCAAAGCCCGTCTCGCCCGCCGTGCTGCAGAACAGGAAGCGCTCGTCGCTGAAGCCGCCGCCGAGGCTGCTTCCCTCCCCGATCTTCGCACGCAGGAACGAGATCGGATGCGAGAACAGTTTACCAAGTACGGTCTACAAGAGAAGGAAATACGGGCGGACGGACATTGCTTGTATGCCGCAGTGGCGGATCAAATGGAAGTTCAAGGCTTGGGCCTTACGCCTAGGATCAAGCCGATGGCAGTCAAAGAACCTGCAGACTCGGATGCAAACAACACACCCGGATACAAACTCGCCCGATACGCAGCAGCGGATTTCATTGCACAAAACCCCACCGATTTTGTTGGATTCATGGAAGAGCCCCTGGACGACTATTTAAAAAAGATCAGGGACACAGGGGAATGGGGTGGGCACTTGGAGTTGATGGCATTGGCAAACACGTATGGTGTTAAGATACACGTGTTGCACGGGGACGGCAGAGTCGACGAGATCACCCCAGGCGAGGACTCCATGGTACCAAAGGACGAGCAAAAGACAATTTGGTTGGGGTATTACCGCCACGGGTTTGGACTGGGTGAACATTACAACTCGTTACGGAAGCACGATTGAGCAGTACAGCACTTATAATGGGGACATTCGGCCGGTAGCAGAGGAGCTCTAAACTGAATTTGCTACCTGTGCTTCCAAATACTAACCTAGTCATGGCAATCGTCACCGTGAAGCGTGCGTTTCGGCTGCCAGTGCGCCAACCTTACCAGGCCAATATCACTTTCCGTCCTGGGATTAGAAAGAATCACGTTTCCCCCATCATCGTAGCTGATGTCCTCTCCTGGTCTGGCAAGTAGCTCCCCGTAGACGATAGACGGGAGAGGAAACGGAGGGCCACCAGACAGGGGATACTTATGGGTTGGAAATTCAATACAGATCAGATGTCCCGTCGGCGCAAGTAGCTGAGACATGCGCTTCGACCATTGGGAACGAAGCTCCAAAGGAAGAGCGCAGAGAAACTACCCATTGCAAGATTAGCAATGTGACTTCTACACGCGCCAGCCCTACATGTTGAGGTACTTGCCGTGAAATCGTATATCAAATCAAACCCGTTCCAAGCCCCTTCGATACTCTCTATCCACTCATCCTTGAAGAAATCCCCAAACACACATTTCGCCCCGCTCTTGCATTCACTTTCTCCCAAAAACGCATCCGCAATCTCTTTAGCTCTCGCACTTGCTTCAACACCATACACTTCGTAACCCAGATCGCTCAAAACAACCAAATCGTAACCCCTCCCGCATCCCAGGACCAGGGCTTTCTTCCTTTTCCCGTCGCTCCGTACCGTTCCGTTAAAGATTTCTGTATGATCGTGAAGAGCATCAACAAGAGCAGGGTTTGCAGCTCCCCTGTCCCAAGGTGTGAAATTCTGAACCCAGAGGTCGTCCCAGCGTGACGGGTGGGCTGTAGGTGAGCTGTGGAGAAAGTGAGTTTTGAGACGAGTGAGAGGCTCCTCTAGAGAAGAAGCGGACATGGCGAAGCCTTTTCTTAGGGCATCCTTGGGGTATGCCGGTGGAAGATGTTGCGCAGAGGTTCTTTTAGTCTATTGTGAGATGAAAGACGACGGATAAAGCAGAGGCTAATCCCAAACCGGACGGTCGTGAAGCTTGAATGGACCCCTGCCGAGATGTGGTCGGATATAACGTGCATGGTCGGAGTCGTGACTTGCAGCATGCTGGCTGTCGACTTGGTTGGCGATTGGGCACCGCAGCCGTGCAGTTGCATATCCTCCGTGCCTCGGCAGGGGCAGCGGGGATGCACTCTTCCCAGCCAGCCATCGGTCGGGTCGTCGGCAGGTCGATGGCGCATCATGACTTCGCTCCCACTCCGGTTCAGACGGCTCCAGGTGGACCAGCAATTGGCTGCTGCCCACCCTCAACTCCAGCCCGCCCTCTCCCCGGTTCTCTACCCATTCTCTTCGCTTTGCACTAACTCATCCATCATGCCGGCCCTGGCTCCTCTCAGATACGCGGTCAGCACCTACGCCTTAAGACTCCCACAATGGCCTCGGCACATCGCCAGCTCCTCGTCTTGCTCTCCCGTACAGGCCCATTGTCCATTCGATTCGTTGCCGCACCCCGATGAGACGATAACACCATCGCCCTGACCCGCCAGACTTCATTACCGCATCCAGAGCCCCATGGGAACGCCCGACACGGAGAGGGAGGTGCAGAGGGGTCCGAGGCATGGCGCATCTTGTTCGCAGCATTCGAGCACATCCATCGAGGCGGAAGCTCCTGCGGACATGGTGGATTCTGGCAAAGCGGAGGATGGAATCTCAATAGCACGCTCCCACGCCTCGACCGACCACGACGAAGCTCCCGCCACCCCGCCCCCTCCACGCCCCGCTTCCGTTCAATCACAGGCGATTTCGGTGGATAGAAGAGAACGACGAGGCCTGTTCGCAACCCTCACCGTCATACCGGAAGTCACGAACCCGTACCATTATACCCGGCCGAAGAAATGGATCCTCACCGTCATAGTGGCTGTTTCGGGAGCTGCGGCGCCCATGGGATCGGCCATTGTCATGCCTGTTCTCCTCGAAATCTCGAGGAAATTTCACACGTCACCTACCCTATCCAACATGAGCGTCGCCGTGTATATGCTGGCCATGTCCATCTTTCCACTTTGGTGGTCCAGCTTCAGCGAGACTGTGGGACGTCGGTCGATCTATATCATCTCCTTTGGCATGTTCGTCCTGTGGGGAATCCTTTCCGCCATCTCCACGAACATTGCCATGTTGATCGTCATGCGCACCCTGTCGGGAGGTGCGGCAGCTAGCGTCCAGGCCGTCGGTGCTGGGACGATAGCAGACCTATGGGAGACCAGCGAGCGTGGAAAAGCAATGGGCTTGTTTTACCTAGGACCCCTCTGCGGACCATTGTTTGCACCCATCATCGGAGGAGCTTTGGGACAAGGGCTGGGCTGGAGGAGTACGCAGTGGTTCTTGGTCATATACGGTGGTATCACGTTCCTCCTCATCCTCTTCGGTTTGCCGGAAACCCTTCAAAAACGCCGTACCATTCCCGAACACGACATCTCCGAGTGGACAAGTTCCAACGAGAACGCCCTCGAAAAGACCGGACGAGGACCCCAACGTCCTACCCCGTTGTCCCGCGTCTCAACTCGTCAGTCCGTCCAAATCAAGACAAAGACCTACATCTCCGTTTTGCGGCGGATATTCGTAGACCCACTCGTGGTCATCACCTGGTTAAGGTATCCGCCCATTGCACTGACCGTCTTCTACTCAAGCATCACCTTCGGGTGTCTCTACTTCCTCAACATATCCATCCAGGAGACCTTCTCACAGCCGCCGTACAGTTTTTCCACCCTCATCCTTGGTTTGCTTTACATCCCCGGCTCACTGGGCTACATAGTCACGAGCATCTTTGGGGGCAGATGGATCGATAAGATCATGCAACGAGAGGCAAGGAAAGCAGGCAGATACGATTCTAATGGAAAGCTTATTTTCCGACCGGAAGACCGAATGCGCGAGAATGCTTGGATAGCATGCGTCTTATGGCCATCTGCGCTCATCTGCTTTGGTTTCACCTCGGAGCACGGTGTGTTCTGGCTGGTACCCGTAAGTCCCAATGATCAAGCAGTTAGCACGTCAAAGCTAACGCTGCCGGCCTCGTTTAGTTGATTGCCAATTTCTTCTTCGGAATTGGCTCCATGCTGATCTTCTCACTTGCTACTACCATGCTCACTGAATTCATGCCCAAACGCGCTTCTGCAGGCATTGCCATTAACAACTTCGTCAGGAACATTTTCTCCTTCACTGCTGCTGTTGTCGCCGAGCCCATTATCAGCGCGATCGGGAACGGCTGGATATGTACGATTCTTGGGCTTTTCAGTCTGATTACAGGAACGGCTGTGCTTTGGATCATGCGAATCAAGAGTGAAAAATGGAGAAAGGACATGGCTGAAGCTGGCTTCGGCGCGGGGAAGTAATGCATTCGAAGCCTATGGCTGATCCGGTGGGTTTGTCTACGGTGGTGTTGACATATAGACATCTCAAAAGAAATGAAAAGGCATATAAGATCCCTTGCATATGAGCATGGGTAGAGGACCTGCAAATTATTCTTACCCAAGTCACTGACAGACTATGTCCTACCGATCTTACAACTCTACCGACCTCCCCTTGTCCACTGCTAGGTGTACTCCCTGCGTAAAGGGAGTAGATTCTCTTCCATGTGCAAATGGGTCTTAAAAATACATTCCCTCTAATATGTAGAAAGAAGCGTATACTAACGGAACCCAGAGGAATCCATTCTCGCCGGTACATTAGACAAAACCAAAGTGCTATTTCGCCATGTAGCTTTGAATAGGCACATGCCTCAGGTAATAGGAACTCCACATAGGCTGCCAATTTCTCCCAGAAGAACCACCAAACAATTCAAGCTGCGCGTGAAGAATGAAACTGAAAAGCTCCTGAACCGGGGCAAACTCTACGATCAACGACATTTGATAACGATGCTAGGCTAGTAGAAGTAAAGCCAAGAGAAAGACATAGGGACTTGGTAAGAATGGACTGAAATGAAAACACCAAACTTATAGAAGTTTAGACGAGGTATATAAATCATGATTTTGATAATGCATTTTTGTAGAAATGCATACCGACTGCCCAGAGAACATTGTAGAGACGTTAAGCGAAATAAAAGATTCTTTGTCCAAGAGCGTTGAGGATCATGAAGAAAAGCAAAAAGCAAAAAAAAAATCCTGAATTTGTTCAATTCTATTGAACACGAATGTTGATGAGAGTGGGACCTATTATTTATTAGTGACTAAATCATGAGAACGATTTTATAGAGGACATACTCGAACCCACGCCACTTTCGTGACCAGGAATTAGGTGTTAAGGTAAACCTTAACCTGGCGCCATAACCAACTCGGCCATCTCACCATGTGTTGTATTAGTAATCCTCAATGATTTTAACAAATATATGGCTCAAGCCGCGTTGGTTGGTTGGGAGTACGGCTAAGTGGATACTAGCTTGAATTTGTGAGGGACTTTTGTTCCTGCATTCTTTAGCTTCCCCGAAAATCAGGTGTCTGCTTAAAGGTAGCACATTCAATCCGCATTAGTATTAGAATGATGACATGATAGACTGAAATACAAGCAAGGACAACGATTAGCAACTCGAGTGCGTGCATGCTGTTCGGCATCGATGAACTCATTTTTAACCCAGTGCCCAATAAGTTGAACGCCCTGGTCCACAAATCGAAACGGAGAACAGAGCCCGTCTATCCGCTAGTCACATACGTAGGATTGCGGATTTCCTGGTTGGGAAGGGGATGACAAAAACGTAACCGTTTGATTACCAATGTTCGTCCGCTGAATAATGGACGTACACCACATATTCAGTGAATGAAGCCCCGTGCAATTCAACATCAAAGTCGACACGCTTTCTAGTGCGTAACAATGGCCCCAAAAATCTTTGTGTATGGTAACCCCCTTGTAGAATAGATAATTCAGTGCTAACGTTGAACAGTACCGGAGCTACTGGTTATATCGGGGGTTCCGTACTCGATATCATTGCTACGAATCACCCTGAATATGATATTACCGCCCTTCTTCGCAGAGTGCCCGACCATTTCCAGGAGCGTTACCCAAATGTCAAAGTTGTGAAAGGAGATTACGCAAGTTCCAATGTCATTTCAGATGCGGCATCCCAGGCCAATGTAGTCGTGCGTATGTAACAGCTTCTTATGATTTTAGCCGAATTGTATTGACTCTAAATCTCAGACTCTGGCGATTCTGACCATGAACCGAGCCTCAAAGCCATAATTGCCGGTTTACTTCGTCGCTCAGAGCCCTCGTTCCTTATCCACCTTAGCGGGACCGGGATTGTCTCAGACTGGCCAGATGACACCTACCTTGGGAAACGAAACCCCAAAGTTTGGTCAGATATCAATGACAGGGATGCCATTGCGTCTCTCCCGGATATTGCGTTACACCGGAATACCGAGAAGATCCTTCAATCTACTACTGCCGAACACGGAGACAAGCTCAAGATCGCCATCGTTTGCCCGCCCGACATTTACGGCCTTGGACGGGGCCCAGGGAGAACTCGAACCATCTTCTTCGCCTTGTTTCTTGAAGAGATTCGCAAGGTCGGTGCCCCCTTCTATACCGGGGAAGGAACCAACACCCGGAGCTGGGTGCACATTGACGATCTGATAAGCGGGGTCTATTTGAAGCTCGTCGAGGCGGCAGTGGAGGGCGGAGGAAGTGCTGACTGGGGTAAAGAGGTACGTTTATCATATGGGTGATGGGCTCGTGCTAATGGATTGGAACAGGGGTATTACTTTGCTTCCAGTAGCCAGGAATACTCTCAGCTTGACGTGGCTAAGGCTACGGGCAAGGCTCTGAAATCGCGAGGGATCATACAGAACGAGGAACCCATATCCGTACCGATTCAACAGATTGAGGCCATGGTACCTTCCTACCCACAACTACCCGTAGGCAAATATTTATTCGCCTCTAGCTCGCGAACGAGGGCCGAGAGAGCGCGCAAAACCCTTGGATATGAGCCAAAGGGCACGCCCCTCACTGAAGTCATTGAACAGGAGGTAGAGGCAGCTTTGAAGTAGAACAAATGCGTGGAATGAAAGTCTGTACTTTGATATAAACGTTGCTCCCCTTGTCGCCTGATATGAATGTGAAAATCTGAAGCCTACATCATGCATCGAGTGAAATATGAATATATTCGGGATGTTGTCGCGTGTTGGCGATGGGAAGCTTCTGGAGCTCGGGAGGCTAGTCTGCCTTTGGTTAGATGAGCTCTAGCCGATAAGATAACCTTGGAAATTCGTCGGCCCGGGCAAACCTCGAAATCTTGGCGCTGGAACTTTTTTTCTACCCAGACCTTGCGGTGTGATGGCGACGAACCACTTTTCACATAATTCTTCACACTCCACCAAGATGGCCGCACAAGAAATCGAGTCCAAGAAGCGAAAGAGAAAGCATAAGACTATCAAATCAGACACCGCCCCTCCTGCGACAACCGACGCCTACGTAGCGCCTGCGAACGGTGATCTAGCACCCAGAGAAGCAAAGTCGCGTAAGAAGGCGAAGAAAGAAAAGGTCGTAGAAGAAGTAGAGGACGAGGACGAGGAGAGGATTAATGAAGAGCTCAAAGAATTGGTCGCGAAGACCGAAACCGCTGAGGTTGACGGATCCGAACAGGAGCAAGATGGAGAGGGAGAAGAGGGAGAAGAGGCGCCCGTCGACCTACCCACCGGCACTGCGATGTCTCTTCCGACCTTGGAGGAGCCCGAGAAGTTCTCTGACTTGAATCTAAGCGACCGCACATCCCAAGCTATAAAGGAGATGGGCTTCGAGAACATGACCGAGATTCAAAGGCGTGCGATCCCTCCCCTGCTGGCCGGAAGGGACGTCCTGGGTGCGGCCAAGACAGGATCAGGAAAGACCTTGGCTTTCTTGATACCGGCGATAGAGATGCTTTCGGCTATGCGGTTCAAGCCTCGAAATGGTACGGGCGTCATCGTTGTCTCGCCGACCAGAGAGTTGGCGCTCCAAATCTTCGGTGTCGCGAGGGAGTTGATGGAGAAGCATTCGCAAACCTATGGCATTGTCATTGGCGGCGCGAATCGGAGGGCAGAGGTGGAAAAGTTGGTCAAGGGGGTTAACCTATTGATCGCCACGCCTGGTCGGTTGTTGGATCATCTCAGAAATTCCCAAGGGTTCGTTTTTAAGAACCTAAAGTCCTTGGTCATCGACGAGGCAGACAGGATCCTGGAAGTCGGATTTGAAGGTATGATTCCTTGCTTGCTGTTCGCCCAGTTTTCCTAACTAGCTTGCAAAAACAGACGAAATGCGGTCGATCGTCAAGATTCTCCCCAACACGAACAGACAAACTGCACTCTTCTCCGCCACGCAAACAACAAAGGTCGAAGACTTGGCGAGAATCTCGCTCCGTCCGGGACCGCTGTATATAAACGTTGACCACCGCAAGGAACATTCGACCGTCGAAGGCCTTGAACAAGGCTATGTCATCTGCGACAGCGATGTCAGATTTAGGCTGCTCTTTAGCTTCCTTAAGAAACATCAAAAGAAGAAAATGTATCTTTCTCTCCCGTTTTCCATTTCCTCTGCTAACTCATCCGTGAAGAATCGTCTTCTTTAGCTCTTGCAATTCCGTCAAGTTCTATGCTGAGCGTAAGACAATCCTTTATACACGGAATCCATATGGGGCTAATCACGACTCTAGTGCTAAACTACATTGACCTCCCCGTCCTCGAGTTGTCAGGAAAACTGAAACAGCAGACCCGCACAAATCGCTTCTTCGAATTCTGCAACGCCTCGTCCGGGACGCTCATCTGCACGGATGTCGCGGCGCGCGGCCTTGACATCCCCGAGGTGAACTGGATCATCCAGTTCGATCCACCTGATGATCCTCGCGACTATATTCACAGGGTGGGGCGGACCGCGCGAGGCGCGAACGGCAAAGGAAGGTCACTCATGTTCCTGCTTCCCTCGGAACTTGGGTTCTTGAAGTTGTTGAAGGAGTCGAGAGTTCCGCTGGTGGAGTTTGAGCTCCCAGGCAACAAGATCCTCAACATCCAGGTATGCTATCCATCTGCAACTGCGCTACGTGATGACTAACCCATTGCAGTCTCAACTGGAAACGTTGATCTCCAAGAATTACTATCTTAACAAGTCGGCCAAGGAGGGATATCGTTCCTATCTGCAGGCGTACGCCAGTCACAGCCTCAGATCTGTTTTCAACGTGCATCAGCTCGACTTGGCAAAGGTAGCGAAAAGCTTTGGGTTTTCCACGCCGCCTCGGGTGGACATATCATTAGGAGCGAGCTTGAGTCGGGATAAGAAGGTGGAGGGCAGAAGAGCGTACGGTAGCCAGCCGAAGCAAGGGAGACGGCCGATGAGGCCTAAACGGATAGAGGCGTGATTGGGGTTTCGGATGGGAAGCGTTGCGTTCTGCTATACATACATTCACGTAAACCCGAGGGATGTTCGACGATCCCGGCGTAATGGAGCATAATGGTATCAGGTTGCATCACTGGCGAGATTAGATATATGGACATGCAAGTAGAGGAATACAAAAACCCGGTGTGACGGGAGAGCGTCTTGAGCGCCGTTCTGATGCCCATTCGACGCTGAGCGGTTCTGTAGCACGCGCGGTCGGATCACATCTTACGACATGGAGGGGTTGGGCCCTGGAGCTGAGTGGGAGACGGTTGGTGCTGCGTTGGCAAGCGTCCCGCCGTCGGCCAATCAAGATGGGCGACGGCTGAGAATTATCGAGGCAAGGCCTTGAGGCGTGGGACGCTCGCGGGTCAGCCCGTGCGTCCTATTTATATTGTCCAAGCTCGGAAAGCCAATTGCAACTTCGGTGTTGTATCGTCGTCCGGCCAACGACGATACTGCGCTGCATCTGATACACATGGACGCTGGCGACGAGGAGGAGGGTGGACGGGGTGGTGTAGACGTCGAGACGGCGATCTGGGACGACGGTGACGGCGGAGGGAGGACTGCCATTGCGATCGCTTGCCTGCCCAAACGGAAGATTGGCGGGTTTTGTGCAAGGCGCGCCGTGGTCGCTCCCCCAGCCACCGGAGGGCACATGGGCGAGGGCATTCGCTCGCGGGCGACGCTGTCGGGTACCTCGCTCTAAGCTGGCTGGGTGCAGCAGCCTGCAGCAGTTGCATGCGAAGAAGAAGATGGCCGTCTACCCGCCCGTCCACGATGCCCTCCGTCGGGCGCGATGCTGCACCTCCCGTGCGTCTGAGGCTCGGGGCAGCGAGATGGAAGGGACCTCGTCGAGAGACTTCTGAAGAGGCCTCTGGATCGGCCGGCGTGCGGCACTGTGTACAAGGTGCAGGTGGCTGGTATTCTCCGGGGCGTTGGCCATCCAGAGCTCGGTTTGGGCTGCATCCATCCCACTTCCAGCTGGGCCGTGTTGCTGCGCTGGAGCGGCAAGCCAATGAACTCAAGGTTCGCTATGTCAACGGCAAATCCTGAACCCACCTGCTGGCCTTCTTGCCCAGACAACCCTTGCACACATCCACATCTACTACATCCACATCTCCTCGCCCATTTCTCTCTCAGTCGAAGTTCGACCTCACCATCCATCCTGATCGGTCGCATCCCCCGCCGTGTGCAGCCAGGCCCGCCCGCTCCCTTCGGGCTTCGATCGCACGAGGCATCCAAGCCTGCTGGGCAGAGACGCCCGCTCAGGCACAGCACCTGCCAGCCTGACCGCAACAACATTTTCACACCAGGCCTCCCAACCCGCCAGCGGCACGCCTACGCTCGTTCATTGCATGACCGGTTCCTGTGCTGAACGCAAACCGTTCCCTTCCCTCGGAGACTCTCGATTTGAAGAGAGGAGAGTCCATCGGTAGGTTTTCCCTCCTCGCTGCATGCTTCCCGCTTCTCGGTCGTGCAAGTGAAGTACGGCCACGCAATATAGCAAGCCGTCACACCCAAAGCCGTCGAATTCTGTATTAACGCTTTCTCTATGTGCAGTACAACGAGCCCGTCGGCATTGCTTTGATCGTTCCATCCTCTACCCAGCGAGCCTACTTCACCGCTCATGGCCTCAACAACAACAGCCCAGAGGTGTTTCTAAGCTTCGCCTGGTCACACAATGGGCGCGGATACTCAAAAATTTACTTTGCCAGCTCCGACCGAACCCTCCACTTTATCCTCGATCGATAACGACACCCTCCACGACGATTTGGCCACGGACGTCTCCCGCCGAACCGACAAAACATCGTACTCCATTCCAGAAGACGGGACACCCGTTACGATTCCTACCACGAAGAAGGAACCGGGCGTCCGTGCGAAGGACTCGTCCCACACATCACTACTCATTGAATATTTCGAAGCCGGCAAGGAGAGCGGAAAGGTCCACTCCAGACCGAGCGTGCGAGTGCGGGTCACGCCGTCTTCCCATCGCAAAAGCAAGTCGGCACACGACCACCTGCAAATCACGCAACGCAGCAGCAACCCTCGCAAGCCTTCCTACACTCGCCGCATCTCTCTGGGGGGCAGATCTCACGAAGAAGCCGTTCCCCCTCCCACGGAGCTATCGTACTCGGAGGGATCGAACATCTCGTCCCTCCCGCCCGTCGATATCGAAGTGCTCCAGCAGAGCGACCTCTCGAGATCGGATCTTTCTCAGAATCGGTACGTTCCCGTGAATTCAGATATCTCTTCCATGCCCCCGGATAGCATGCTCGAAGGCTCTCCCGCCATTCGGACTCCACGACGTCGTCGTAGCCGCAGCCTGGAGAGGGAAGCGGGCGCTGACGCAAAGGACACTCTAAAAGCGCCAACTCGCCAGAGAAGCAGAAGCCTCAGCAAGGAGCGCATCACCCAGCGGGTCATGGAGAAGCTCCAGCAGGGCAAGCCCCTCGAGGCCGAGCCTGTGAGGAGAACCAGGGAGTCAAAGCACCATCGGAGAGCAAGCAAGAGTTCCCGAGACGAGGAACCTGGTCCACTCAGCCCCACCGAATCGAGTTTGCTTTCCTCGCACAGGCGATCCCGTGGCGAAACCTATTCCACCGTGTCTGGGATCTCGGGAACATCATCCATCAACAACCCGAAATTGCTGGCAACCGTGGAAGATGCCATCAAGCGACTCATTCTACCCGAGCTCAATGCCTTGAAGGAAGAACAAAAGACGTACAAGAACCGTGAAAAATTCGAAAACTTGTCCAAGGAGAGCAACTACGAAACTGTCCCTTCTCCCAGCTCACGGGAGACGTCGAAGCGTCGAGTCTCGAAATCATCCAGTGCGCCCGACGTCACAAAATCAAAACCCAAAGTCGTGTTGAATCGCGATGGGGACGACCCTGGCATCGTCCTCTCGGGCAACTCGACCCGTAAGGAACGAAGATCCAGCAGAAGTTCCACATCGGACCGAAGCTACGCCGACTCGGTCACTCGAGAAGATGACAAGGAGCGTCGCAGGAAGACCAAAGACAAGAATCGGCTGTCAACGAGAGAAGCCGCCCTGGTAGGATTGGCCGGGGCCGGTCTGACTGCTGCTGCTCTGAAGCGCCACGACTCCCGCGAATCCAGAGAGGACAGGAAGGAAAGAAAGCGAAGACACAGTCGAAGCAGCAGGAGTCGATCTGAAAGCATCTCCGAAAGCCTAGACGACAGGTACGACGAGGATGTTCCCCCACTTCCAGAATTGCGGAGCGAACTGGTCGGGACCGACCTTACGCGCGAGTCTATCCAGTCGGCTGGCACCGAGCGGCCCGTCTCGCGGTCGTCGAGGGCAGAGACCCCGTTAAAGGACGCACGCAGAACGATCCGGCAGATCGGCTCACCCCCCATACGGACACCAACCCGATCTCCTCTCGCGCCCCGTGGTTTCGGGACGATGCATCCCAATCCATCAGAGAGCGATCTGAGCTTGTCCAAAGAGAGGAGCCAGCAGAGTCTCACGTCGCCTAGATCTTGCGAGCCTTCCGTATCCCCAGGGGCTCTGGACGCGGCAGCAGCAGCCAAGGCACGCGCCCTCGAAAGCAACGAAGAGCATGTCTCGCAGTTTGAGATAGCAGAACAGTCTCCTTCCCGCGGGGTTAGTCCTATCCAGAGCGAGGCTAGCTATCAAGAGCACGACGTGAGAGGCTCCCCCGGGCTCGTGCGTTCCCATCGCAGTGCCGCATCGATCTCTTCGGCAGGCCGCAGGTCGCGTAGGCACGGTTCCTCACTATCCATCTCGTCCATCGAATCCTCGCCGAGCACGAAGATTGCCCGTACTAGAAAACGGCCTCAGGGTGTGAGCCTCGAGCGTCCGCGGGAGGTGATGGGCGAGCCCGAGACCCCCAAGGACGCCGCCGAGTTCTTCGCCAAGAATCACGAGCAGAACGAACTGTACCGCCGTGAGTTGGAGAATTCCAGCCAGCAAGGATCGCCAACCGTCAATTACCGCATGACCCAACTTACGGACGACAGCGCCGACGGCCAACTCGATTCACTCAGCCTGGGCCAGGACATCCGAGGCGTTGGCGCGAATCCGAAATTCGTCCACGCCCCCCTAGGCGTTGAATCCGCAGTTGCATCTCTACATGATCCTTCCACCGTCAGCGGTCGTTCGACCGAGCTCAGCCCCACCAAACGAGGCGTTGATTCTTCAATCGTCTCTTCTCATCAGGAGCAAGCCAATGTGGAGGAAGAGTCGGAATCTCGAGGTGCCACTCCCACTGGAAAAATACCTTCCAGCCAAGAACGTTGGGGAGCGATTCGAAGCCAGGCCCAGACCCTTGCTGAAAAGTCCCCCAACACAGCGGCCATCGCAAACTCACCCCGCCAGAGCATCTCGCAATCCATCGATGAACCGGTTCAAATGGGGGCCAGTGCCTTCCCTGTCCATGGCGAAATGATGCCAGAAATGGGGTATTACGATGACGAGTCCGAGGTCACCACGAACCCGTCTATCATCAAAGGCCCGATCGGCGGCGCTGAGTTCGACGATAGATACGGGCATGGAGAGATCACCCCACCGTTGTCGAGGGCGCAGGAGGATCGAGAGCGTTCTCCCTCGGTCGGAAAGAACGCCGTAGCAGGCCTGGCTCCGAACAACGCAAAGAGCGGACAGCAGTATCAACCCAGCGTAGAAGATGAGTACGGTCCGGATCGGGAAGACGATTATACTCCTCAAAACGGGTACGGGGCAAAAGACCTGACCCCTCAAAGGAGCCCTGCGATGTGGAAGGATGAAGGATACATGTCTGCGCATCAGCCGGGAGGTATCACTCCGGAATTCCAGAGCCGATCCAAACTGTTCGATGACGACGGCCTTGGCGACGAGGAGTACGGTGCGGCCCAGGCCAAACATAACCGCCATTTCAGTGGCAACTCACACGGCATGGACTCACCCCTGTACGACGCCGCGACCGGCAAAGGCATCGATAACATCCAGTCGAAGGACGTGGTCGCCCTGATGGATCACCTCACCGTACGCGACGCCCAACGGAACGCACGTGATACGGAGATCCTTGTCACTTTGGTACGAAGCGCTGCGGAAATGCGCAACTCCTTTGAGGAAATGAAGAACTTCATCAAGACGCAAGATGCCATGCTCATGGCCACTACGGACAAGAGGGTCGGTCTTGCCGAACAACGAATCATTGGCGGGCCCCGACCGCAACCGATGGGATCCCCTCGCGCCCAGCGATCGTCTACCGATGACATTGGAGAGATCGAGCAAAAGAGAAAGAGCGTGTTCAAGCGAGCCTTGAAAGGGTTGAGCATGAAAGGAGACAACGACATCAAGAAGATCGAGCAGATGTTGGTCCAGCTTCTGGGCGAAGTCGAGGGTTTGAAGCAGGCCCAGTCACTCACTCTGCAGCAGCAGTTGAGTAAATCGGCAAGCCTAAACTCGTACGAGAACCTGAGAGCAAGCGGTGATCCCGGCTACGAACCGGAGGGTCGTGCCAACACGGCCTCGTCGCCCAATCAATCAGGCTACCTCTCCAACCCCTCTTCGCGCAGGGTAGACAGAGCGCTCTCCGGCTACGAAGCCCATCAACCCCACCGCATCAGCACCGTTCAGGAAGACGATGAGGAATTCGACGATCACGATGGACTCCATCTTGACGACCAGTTCGAAAACCCCGAGCGATTGACAACACCCACCCAAGAAGTTCGCCGCAACAACTCGATACCAGAGGTGACGCCTCCACAAGCCGCTCGGGGCTTCTCCGGATCGCAAAGCCAAGAGAACACGCCAAAGCGCAAGCACAAGTCCAACTCTTCGTCGATCTTTGGCTTCCCGAAGAATCTCTCCAGATGGTCCAAGACTACCGCCTCTACCAACCCTGAAAGCGCTCCCCGCAACAGCGAATCAGCCGACAAGCGTCCGTACTTTGACCACTCCCGTTCGGGCTCACAGATCAACGTAGCTTACTACGACGACGGTCAGTACGAAGTCCAGGACGATGACCGGCTTCGATCCACCACGTCCCTCTCACGCAACAAGGCGGCATCGATCCGATCCTCTTCTCCGCTCATCCCTGAAGACCAGCCTGAGGAACTGACGTATGAGCTCGATGATCCAAAATACCAAGCTCATCGCAACTCGTTGAATCTGCAACACCCTCAACCAAGGCCAGGGCCTACCCATCGACACCAGTCTCATCTCGAGTCTCAGGCTCAAACCTACCAGCCAGTGGGACCTGCGTCGCCGGATTTCGATCAGTGGGGTTCCATGCCCTCGCTTGCTCGTAATCGACTAAGTGGTGGTAACGCTAGCGCTGGAAGAGAGCTCTCACCCAACTCCGAGGGTGAGTACTCACAGCACTCTCCTATCGAGCAAGCGCCTCCTCGTCCACCCAAGATCAGGGATGACGGCCCACTGGTGCCACATGAACAGCCTTTGGCAGGTCATGGCCAGACACGGCAGATGTATTCAAGTGCGGGTGGCTTTGGTAGTCAGGGTGCATTGACTCCTCTTGCCCCCATCCAGGAGGTAAGATACACCCACACCGGATATTCGACACGACATCCGGACGGTCTCGTAAACGGTCACGCTAATCAATCATAACAGTATTCTCCAGCGCCCACACCGCGCGCGTCCAACCAGAATCTCCATGGCAACTCGGTCGCAAGCCCGATTCGTAAGATCACGGGGCCGCGGCCGATGATTAGCAGGAGCCCAAGTGCGCAGTCGGAGCGTTCATTGCTTGACCAGAGCGGTACCGTGAAGCGGAAACCCGTTGCCGTTAGGGATATTGGTAAGTGAACATGTGAACGATGAGCGTAGTCAAGCATACTGATCCACGTGACAGACCTGGAAAGTTTGGAAAGCTACCGTAGCAGTCTCGACAGCGAGACCTTTTAAGCATACGGCTATATAGCACGAGAACGGATGGTTCGTCCACACGACTCGGATGGCGTATGGCGCGGAGTAAAGGGTACTATGGTCGACACAAGCCCGCCCAAATAGAGCCTTTCCAAAATCCCAAGGACATTTTCTTCTTCTTACTTCCATGATTTTTTCTTTTCTTTTTCTTTGCAAAAACAAGCGTCTACGAAGCGGCGGATGGGGCAAGGGGAGAAAGCATCATAGCATTGCATGGCTTTTTTGTTAACGACATGACATGACATGACACTGATGAAGCGAATACTCTCTGTTATTTTGATCGGCACAGGCCGAGGGCTACATAATGTGTGGATGTAGGGCTGGCGACGGCTTTACGACACCGGTTGGATGGGTTAGGTAGAAAGGGTGATTTAGTGATTGGAGCGTAGGAGCAAACAATGGAGTTGATTTGTATATGGGTAACCTGTTGGGATGGATGTATTCATGTCTGCCAAGCGCCCCTGCACGGCTGTTGAAGAACCTTGGCGACTAATGATGACAGCGGGAACGATTCCGCCCCCCCCGACGAGCCACTCCCCGGTCACCACTCAGCTGCACCCACGCACCCACCCACGACCCGACGTCGGTCTTGCTCGACGCTCACAGGCTGGTGGTGGATGAAGGCCAGGGCGATGTAGGTGCTGCGCTTTACCGAGGTAACGCATGGCCTGCCCCTCGGGCCTCGATAAGCTCAGGCTGCAGGTCATGCCGTTTGCCGTCTGCCGTTGTCGATGATGGTGATGGGCGATGGCGATGGCGATGGCGACGGCGAAGCTGGAAAAGTCGGCATCCCCAGCACCCCAGAGAATCAAATAATCGCGCGAACCAGCCCCGCGATTCAGACTCTAGAGCGCCCCCCTTGTCGACGGCTCCACGCCTGATAAACATGGGGGTCGGCACGTCGTTTGCTCTCTTGCTTCCCTTGTCCTGCTCTGTTTCTTTTGCCTCACCGTCTTCGGGTTGCATGCGCTGCCGTCAGTCCTTCTCGACCGCTTCTACGGCCTGCGCAGGCCGTCAGTAGCACTAGGACTGGTATTGGCATCGGCATTGGTATATGGTAGATGAATGCGAAGTCCTATACTGACCTCTGTGGTCGTTTAATTATTTGCGCAAGATAACTGAACCATTCATCATGTCTCGAGATAAAGCACCGCGCGCCTCCTCCACTCCGCCCTCCCTTTCCTCGCGCTCCAATCCCCGAGACAATGAATTCGAGGCAAAGGAACTCGATGTGGAGGCAGATCGCAAAAGCACTTCCTCTTCCCGGTCCTCCGCCTCGTCTTCCACCGGTTCGCTCCACTCCCTGTCCCATACCCAATCCATACGGCCCGTCCCCAGTAGACATGATGGCGACGACGGAGGGAATAAGCTCTCCAAGATCGCAAGTCGCATTAGCACCAAAACTGGGCTGAGTCTTGGCACCATCCCGACGAATATGACGACGAATCCAGCCTTCGAGGTCGATTACGAGGACGGAACAGGAGAAAATCCAGTGGAATGGAACATGTTCAAAAAGGGCTTGATTATTGCCATCATGAGCTACAGCACTCTTGTTGTGGTCATGTACTCCACCTCCTACTCCAGCGGCATTCCCGGTATGATGAGTGAATTTGGCATCTCCAGCAAGACGTTACTCGTTCTGGGGATGACGACGTACCTTATAGGCCTCGCCCTTGGCTCCTTGATCTTGGCTCCGCTCTCAGAGATGTATGGGAGAAGGTAAGCGGCACTGATCCCCCAAACGCTTTCATCGGCTCACCTGCTTCCGGACCGGTATATATCATTTCAGGCTTCATGTTTGCCATTTTAATCCTTCCTTGCGGACTCGCAAAGAACTTGGAGACGATACTGGTTGTCCGTTTTTTTGGCGCCATCGCCGGCTCGGCAATGATATCCAACGCGCCTGGTACCGTCTCCGATATAGTCTCAGATGATTACCGGGCTTTGGCGTTTTCGATATGGAGCATTGGACCTATGAATGGGGTAATACACCCGTTGCTTTGAGGACCTGTAATGGTACGCTGATTGGGTTTTAGCCTGTGGTTGGTCCTTTGATAGGTGGATTCGTCTTCCAGTATATGGGCTGGCGATGGGACCAATGGGGTGAGTGAAAAGCCATTCGGTGGATAGAGTTGTTGACTAACCTATATCAGTCGTAATGGTACATTTTCTCCCCAGCAAAGAGCCTAGTTTTTCCAAATTCTCATTCTCTTTAGATCGGTTCAGCCGCTTCCTGGTTGATGGTATCACTGATACCAGAGACTTATGCTCCAGCAATCCTACGTACCAAAGCCGCGAAGAAGCGGAAGAACACGGGAGACAGTCGGTGGTTCAGTACGTATATTGCTCCAGAACCAATACGTATACGACTGACGCACATCAGGTCGATATGACGACAAGAAATCGTTCTGGCCTATGCTAAAGATTAACCTCACACGTCCCATTTCCATGAGTATCAAGGAACCCATCTGGTAAGTTTGATTTCCTTGATAACAACAAAACCCTTGTTTGGGAGACCTATACACAAGACCACAGTTAAATCAGTATGACGCTCATCCAACGGCTCCTCTTCCCCATGTACCCAACTCTTCATTAACGATCTCCCTAGCATCTTTTGGAACATCTACATCGCCGTCGTCTACAGCATCCTCTACCTCTGCTTCGTCGCCTACCCAATCGTCTTCTCCGAGCTTCGCGGCTGGAGCCCCGGTATGACCGGTCTCTCCTACGTCGGGCTCGGTGTCGGCGGTCTCGTGACCATTGCCTGTGAGCCTCTCATCCGGCGTATGATAAATTCCCACAAGCCGGACCCTGCAACCAGCAAACCACCACCCGAGGCCATGGTCAGCATCGTCTGCATTGGTGCGCTGCTGATTCCCACGGGAGAATTGATTTTCGCCTGGACTTGTACACCTGATACGCATTGGGTGGCACCGATTCTTGCTGGTATTCCATTTGGAGCCGGCAACTGCGCCGTGTTCATCTACTCCTCCAACTACCTCGTCCATAGCTACGGCATCTATGCCGCTAGCTCTCTGGCAGGCAATGCCGTTCTACGTAGCATCTGCGGTGGTAGTTTACCGCTTGCGGGTCCTACCATGTACGCGAAGCTGGGCCCGCATTGGAGTGGGACGATGTTGGGTTTGTTGGAGCTCGCGCTGGCTCCCATCCCGTTCATCTTTTATAGGTATGGACATAAAATTAGGCAGAAGAGCGCGCTTATTCGACAGATGAGGGAGGATCGGGAGAGGCTGGAAGGGAAGAAGGCAAGGGCAGCGGAGAGGGAGGCGAGATTGAGGCAAAGAGAAGAGGGGATGGAAGAGAAGGTTGAGAAGGATATGTTGATTGCATGATGGAAAAAAAATATTGTGGTTTGTTAGAAGAAAAAAAAACTATTGTAATAACGAAAGGGTTGTTTCTACTACTTTGTTGGCTATGGTGTCTCATCTTCATCAGAGTCCAAGTTGTGGTTATAATTCTTCTTACATTCTCTATTCATAGTTGCAACGCTATTAAATTTTATCTTGAAATGATGTAATCTACATAGAACGTATCAATGTGCTTATCAGAATAATATTAGTCTATCAAATTATATTATTTCAATAAATCATCAAAGTATAAAAATTAAACCAACTACGTCTTTCAAATTTCAACCAAATTTTATTAGGAACTAAACATATTTTGTTAAAAAAAATAGGTTACTTTTCTATGTGAGTTATTAGAATAGTATGGTAGGGGTAATAATAGATAATTAATTATTCTTGTACGATATTTAGTTGCAAATTTAAGGTATTAAAAACTTATTGTATGCGGAACTTCCTTTATACTATAAATTAGTATGTTAATATTTAACTACTTAACTTATCTTTATTTGTATAATTTACTTCTTTATAATAAATTCAGGATTTGGATATTATTAAGGGCTTTATACGAGCTTATCTTCTTTAAACCCTACGGTACCTCTATATATATTAAAGTAATTAATAAAAATAATATATAA
>AJFL01001511.1:0-13717 GCA_000467735.1 Rhytidhysteron rufulum CBS 306.38
ATCATTGCGCACGACTCCACCAATCTTCTCTCATCATTCTTTTTCCACACAAGTGGCATTCACTCCAAAATGCTGAGCTTCTGGGACATGAAGTAACATGCCAGACCACTCGCGCTTGTATATAGCTGGGGCTTTCGTCCTTGGTATCCTATTGACCTTGGGATATAAGGATGTATACCCAGATCTGGAGCGCCGTTTTCGCCAACGAAGACGAAGGTTGTCTGCTTATGCAGATGCTCGAAAAGCTTCTGGGTGGGGGATGCAGCAGGTCGATCTAAAGGATAATTCTAACAATTCGGCTCCTGCTCTTCAAGAATACGATATCAAAGAAGGAATTGAAGGATGCATTGGCAATACACCACTTATTAAAATAAAATCTTTGTCGCAAGCAACAGGATGCGAAATCTTGGCTAAAGCAGAGGTATTAACCTCCTTTCTTCAACACACGGTTTTGTTCCACCGCTAACAATATGCCCAGTTCTTGAATGGGGCTGGAAATAGTCCTAAAGATAGGGTAGCTTTGAGTATAATTGAAATGGTTGTTATGCACTGCTCCCAAAGTTTTCTACTGCTAACTCTCTCATCAGGCTGAAGAGAATGGTCTTCTAAGCCCCAATTCAGGGGATATGATATACGAGGGAACTGTCGGCAGCACAGGCATATCACTAGCTGCGATTTGCAGAGCAAGAGGTTATCTCGCACATATGTAAGTAACAAGTTTGCTTTTCTCTCAGCAGTCTTCAAGTCGCTCACAATGACAGTTGTATGCCGGATGACCAGGCCAAGGAGAAATCGGACCTCCTCTTAAAGCTTGGGGCTGAGGTAGAGAGAGTACGTCCGGCACCAATCGTCGACCAGAACCAATTCGTGAACATGGCCCGCAACAGAGCTGCAGAGCATACTGCGGATCCGGACCGCCCAGGCCGTGGTATATTCGCAGACCAATTCGAAACGGAAGCCAATTGGCAAGCTCACTTCTCCGGCACCGGCCCAGAGATATACAATCAAACCGGAGGCAGGCTTGATGCGTTCATTGCCGGAGCAGGCACTGGAGGTACCATCTCTGGTGTTGCCCTCTACTTAAAGCCAAGACTCCCAGAGCTCAAAGTCGTCCTTGCCGATCCTCCAGGAAGTGGTCTTTACAACCGCGTCAAGTATGGTGTCATGTTCGATCCCAAAGAGCGGGAAGGAACAAGGCGTAGGCATCAAGTCGATACCATAGTTGAAGGTATTGGCATCAACCGCGTGACAAACAATTTCGAGGCCGGTAGGGAATTGGTTGATGACGCCGTGAGAGTGACTGATGACCAGGCCATGGCAATGGCAAGATGGCTGGTGGAACATGATGGTATCTTCATCGGAAGTAGCAGTGCTGTGAACTGTGAGCATACCGACCCAGCTTAACTGACCTTGTGGCTAATTCCTCTGTTCAGGTGTTGCGGCGACAAAGGTTGCACAACAACTCGGCCCTGGACATCGCGTTGTGACTATACTATGTGATAGCGGCAACAGGCACCTCAGTAAATTCTGGGCTCATGCAGGAGCCGTCGGAGGCAAGAACGATGTTACTTTGGATGATGTGTTAAGCTCGTAGAATATAGCTATCAAGCTTATCGCGATTGAGGTGATATCAAGAGGTTCATGTTGGTAAGTAAAGTTAGTTAAACGCCATCACTCAAAGCTAATTCTCAAAGCAACCATTTCGCATAGCAAACATCAACTACATTTTACATTGATCCAGCTACATCTAGACGATACGATTCCAAAGAACCCAGTGTTACCATAGTTCAAAGGTTTGGGCACAATGTTTCCACTTCCGTTGTGTATACTGCGCAAAGTTCTTACCCTTTCACCTCACTCACCCCACGCCAAGACCAAACCAAATCGAGACAATGAATCAAAAATGAAACAAAGACTTTGGCAAATAATAGACATTGTCTTATTGTGCGTAGTGAAGAGATGAAAGAACATGAAAGAAGACTCACCTCATCTCAGCCTTCTATTTTAAGTTCCAAATTTCTCTTCTCAACTTCTCTCTCACTTCTCACTTCTCACATCAACCTTCAACTTCTTCCTCGCTCAACAACATCTTCTCATTTGACAAGATCTTTGCTTTTTTACTCCGTACGATCTAGTTTTTCTGTTTTGGCATCAGCATATTCCCAAGAATACCTCATTTCTCTCGAAAACCGCAATATCGGCATCGATCAGGCCTTTTCCAGGTGAAAAGGAGCCTTCAGCAACGCACTTCAGAAGAATATATCACACGCAAACTCAAACGCATTTCGAACCAACAAAATGGGAATCATTCCTAAGCACAACAAGCAACTCTCGCTCTACATCCGTCACAAGAAGAAGGACTTATACCACCCGCATTTCTTCCAGTCCTTGAATTGGATGCGTATCAAGCTCGCACCTATCGGACATGCAATTACAGACGTCCCTCCTGTCGGCTTCCCTGAAACCATGATGCAAACGTTTCTCCTGAACGAAGACCAACTCGACTACTTTGCGAACTACTACTCGCAAATCGACAAGGACGAGACCAGTGATCTGTACCCCGCATCCATGGGCCTCTGGGATAAGGAGTTCTTGAGCAAGCCTCCAAAGAAGCAACAGGAGCCGGAGCAGTGTGCCACTGAGAACGCTAGTCAGACTCTGTGGTTGGCAGGCATTGGACCTGGAAGTGATAGCAATACTGGAAAAGAGAGTGATCCCAACGGCCCAGTCTTGACTGACTACCAACGGCTTTGTATCAAGAGACGCAAGTTCGCACACTTCATTGGACTTGTTGGATGTACCACTCCACTCTGGGAGAAGGAGAAGCACTTGGAGTTGTTGGAGCGAAAGGTGGGATGGTCCACAAGAGGTCCTTCCATTGGAGGATCGAAATTTGGACCGTATATGTGAATGTCTGAGATGTTCAACGTGGTTTTGGAGTCTGTCGAAGGGACACGGCAAAGAATGGATTCAACCAGCGCCGACTTTGGTTATGTCAACTACCAGAACAGCGGGCCACGATACGTCGTTTTGGAGTTCAAATTTGTTGAAGTACTGGTCTTTATTGGGATGAATTTGGGTTCTGGAAACCCATCATGATTCATACATAGCGTAACGCAACGGGTGGAAACATCATTCAATAGCATAGCGATGGCATAGCGATACAAGTGATACAAGCGAATTCACTTCAAATTTTGCTACCTCTTGACTTTCCTATCAGTGATCAGAACTCTACCAAAGACATAGCATGTTTCTTCCTAAAAGAGTCTCGATATATTTAGTGTAAGAACGATTACCCGAGGTTCTTATATTGAAGAAGCTTAATTCGCTCAATGCATATACATGTAACAAAGCACACAAAGTAATAGCAGGCATACCTGCAGCCATATAGATAATATCACACAACCAATCAAGTATAGAACATATTAACTTCAAACCCTTACCATCCCACATTCATGAATCCTCAATCCTCAATCCCCTAGAAAAAAACTCAACTCCTTAAAACCGACACACATAACACACCCAATCCGTCCCGCAACTAACCGCAAACTCGCCCTACCCTCCCAACCACAAGGATCTACCCCGACACATCCCCCCAGGCCTCACCTCCAATTTAGGTAATAGCAAGCCATCGCACATGCGGGGTGAACCAGAAACTACACAATAAAGAGGTTAAAGCGCCTCCGTACCCCTAGATCATCACGATCAACGTTCTTGGTGTGCGTCTCGGCAGCACCAAGTAAGTAGCGTACCATAGCCATTAGAAGCCTGTGCCGAGGATCTAGTAGATCTTAGGTTATCACCTGCGGGCATTAAGTATGTAAGCGGACCATTGGGAAATGGTTTGAAATCAAAGCTTAGGCCACTAAGGACACTGTTCTCAGCGCCTGTGTGTGTGGCACGTGGTGATTGCTTTGTGGGGAGAGGGTTTTGAAGGCGTGGCACGCATGGTTTGGTCGGTTGGTGTGGATCAGAGGATGGTGCTTGCGGGTGGGCTAACCTGGGAGACTATTGTATGTACTCCGCATTGGAGGATGGGATGGACTTACTAAATAGGTATTGGGGGTATGTGTGTGTGCAATGTGCATGTTACCTGTCTAAAGGATTTACATGCCGCGTCTAATGAATATAATATCACCGAGATACCATCGAAGAGGGTTTGGTTTGGAGGGCTAATAATTGTCACACATTTCCCTTCCCCAACCTATGCAAGGTGGTTGATAATGCCTCCTTCGTATTACTACTCGGATTGTCATGTTTATACGACAATGAGGTCATGGATGAGAAGGTTATCGTCATAATCAATCAACGAGTGCTAAAGAGCGAGGCTATTTTTATGGGTGATCAACATTAAGATATGTAGGGGTTGGAATTAGCGAGAATAGATTGAATGTCGTTGAACATGGCTGCCTCTGATTGGAGCACCAGAATCTAGGGGTGCTGTATGCAGGTCGTTCCGGATTTTGGAATTCCCTTTACGTAGCATTATGCGGGTGCAATGGTGGAATTGATGAGGTAGATTGCGACGGAATCGGAGTCGCAGTGGTTTGTGCAACGGCTGGGGAATTGGGTCGATGCTGTAAGTGAGGAGTGCAATTGTGAAATGTACCTTGTTGGTTTGCGGAGTTGTTCGTCGTCTAGATCGTGTGTGGCATGGGGATAGACATCCGCTAAGAGGGACAAGAAAAATCTAATGCAGGAGAGGCGAAGCGAGAGCTCGGCTTAAGAATTCTTATAGAAGCTTCCGAGTATGGTTCCGCAAGGGAAGAACATCGATGAAAAAAAAGAGCTAGCAATTTCTTCACCGTCGCCCGTCACATTGGATTCTTCATTGAGACTAATGCTAGACACAGGACGAAGTAACGGTCATTTATTCGATCAATCAAAGCAAGGTTGCGTTGCAGAACGGAGAAATCTCGATGATATGCTGGAAAACACCAGGCATATGCATCCAACAGTCATCGCGACAGCATCACAGACAATGTCGGCATTCATCCCATCCATCAGCCGGAGGCCATGGAAGGAGCACAACGGAGAGTTGCAAAAGAGGAATCTCCGCGGAACAGGAGGATCGTGCAGTCGTAGAACAATGGGCGTTGGCAAAGTCCGCAAACGACATCTTCGCTGATGAAAGCGTCGAAGGGAAACGTGTCTGAAGGCCGACAACCATCACGATGGGCGGCGGGATCGGAAGGAAGGCTGACGCGAAAGACTGGCAGGCTCGGCGTTAGGAACTGGCGGGCTTGGAGAGAGATTCCGAGTGAAAAGGTTTGCACGGCGACTTGACGTTTGGCAGAGGAATTGGTGTCGTGAGGGGCAGTTTCCATTACCCCCAGGATTGCCCTTCTGGTTTAGAAGTGGTCCGCCTTGGGAATTCTGATCATGTAATAGCAAACACGACTGCCTGTGCGTGTGATCAGAACACGACAGCCTGCCAGTCTGCCAGCTAACAATCTTCTCATCCCCGATGCACACTGCTGCTGCTTGTTCGTCGTCGCCATCCGGCCACGGGATCACGGAGTCGGGGCCGTGAGGTGGTTTCTACCTAGGTACGGCCTGTCTGCTGCTGCGCTGCGCTGCGCTGCGACGAGGGAACACGACACGACAGCGCCATTATTGCCTGAATCATGGCCAGATGATTGCAAGTGCGGTCAATGGGGAGGGAAGGGGGAGGGAAGGGGGAGGGCATGGTTCTGGGAGCAGTCCTGGGGGAGGAGATGGTGGAGGCTCCTGCAATTCCCAATTCCCCCATGATTGCTCTGGGGGGCGGGCCATGATTGCAAATAATGAAGCTGTGCCTGGTGCATCGAACGGAGATGGCACCAGCATCTGGCCGTTTAGATTCAGGATCCCGTGATGGGGGGTAGCCTGCCTGTACGAAAGCATAAGCAAGCACCGTGCGGGCATTAGATGTGTGTGTATGTATGTATGTAGCAGGCAATTAGCAGGAATTGAGGCTGGCGACAAGCGCCTAAATTAAGGGGATGGGGAGGCCGAGTCGGAAGCAGAGGATGCTGCGCTCTAGTGGGCTGGCTGGCTGGGGGGCGGCTGCTGCTGCTGCTGTCGTGGACTGGTGGTGGTGAGGGCGAGCACTGAGCAGGGCAGGCAAGAGAGGGCTCACTCAAGCGCAGTCAGGGCAGAGAAGGCAAAGCAGAAGGGCCTTTGCAGGGCGCACGTGAGCCAAAGCCGGGGCTTGAGCCGGACTTGGCATGACATAACCGCATCTAAGCCGCTGGCTCGCCTCAATTTCTATGACCCTCCGAAACCACCTGGACGCGGTGAGGAGCGCTCGTCGGCGGGTGTCTGGTACAATCCCCTTCCGCAAGCTCGCCATCATTCCTTCCCACCGCTGCTCTAGCCAGCCAAGTCAGTCGCCATGACCCTGATGATCCCACACAGCCAATCGGCCCATCACGCCGCCCAAACGCTCGTCCTCCATCGTCTGGGGAAGTGCATAACAGTGACTAACCTGCCCCATATGGCTTTCTTTCTTTATTCAACCCATTCCAACCTGCAAAACTTTTCTCCTCCAAACCCCGTATAAAACACCCTCTGCCTCCCTCGACTCTTGCCCTTGTTTCCCCACACAACTGACCTACACCAACAACCCACACCGTCGCCACCATCCCTCTACAACAGCAACCATATCACCCACCACCACTCCCGTCCTGATATCAATATCAACATCCTATACCAGCAACCACAACCACAACCACACCCACCCCGACCCGCACTCGAACTTCAATGCACTTCAACAGCTTCCCGTACGAAGTCCTCTCCCAGATCCTCTACTACGCCGCCAAGTCGAACGAGGAGGATGGCGTCACCTTCACCTTCGGCCTCTCCCAGGCCCCGTTGCCCATCCAGCGAGCAACGCTTCAAAGGTACATCAGAGGGCCCGTCTGCCCCGAGATGCTGAAGTGGGACGCCACCTCCGCCATTCGACTTGTTTGCTGGCAGTGGCACGAGTGGGCTGTGGAATATGCTTTGAAGGACGTTTATATCCGTCACTGGCGCGGGGCCGAGCGATGGGCGGAGCTCTCCAATAGGCGAGGTACGTCATCTCGATCTCGGGGAAAGCGTATGTTGATTCTGTTTCGAAAACCAGCCTGGCTAACTTGATGCACAGAGAACTACGGTCTCTACGAATTGATCGAGAAGCCCACGGGCACCGCCGTCTACCGCGACCCCTTCCGTTCCCTCACCAGCACCGTCAATCTGCTAAGCGAGTTCCCCGCTGTCGCTTCTAAGATTCGCCGTATGTGGTTCAATGGCTTTTACAATTCAGAGACAGACAAGCAGATCTTCAAAGTTTTACGAAGCTGCTCAAACCTAACCTCTGTCAGTATGCCGTGGACTGCCTTACGGCACCTCGATGCTCAACAATGGCGTGAATTGCTCCTTGGAGGCGCGATCCCACTACAATCCCTCGAGCTCCTTGCTGTTGACTTGACGTCCAAGCAAGCCTCTGACCCCCAAAACAAGATCGATCTCCGTCCACTTGAATCCCAACTCGCAAATTTTAGTCAATTGCGGAGACTCAAGATTTTCGGAAACACGACTTTCATGCCAATCGACGACCGTGATCTATTCGCCATCGCCCGCACGGCAACCCAGCTTGAGGAATTCCATCTGACCTGCCTATCCACAATTACGATCGATGGCGTCATGGCGGTGGTCAAAGCCTCGCAGAAAACCCTCAGGGTTCTAGAACACTCTCCTCGGTCAAACGATGGATTCTGGCACCCTCACCCAGGTTCACTTTCTCACAACGAGCATATTTGCGAGGTCCTCACTCACTGTCCGAAGTTGGAAACCGTCTCCCTCTCGGTACCGTCTGTTTGCGAAGCCCTGTTTGCCAACGAAAACGTCAAGTTCAGAGGCGATCTGCAAGTCCGCGCTCTCCACCTTTGTGGTCATGAGCATGGACGATCGACCCACCAAGCGCAAGAGGCATTGGCTAGATTGTTAGAGCAGGCCCGCCACTTGATTTCCAAGAAAGCAAACAGCATCATTCCGCGGGAGTTATACGTCGAGTTGTTCTTCGCCGATTTCATCTTCGAACCTCACATTCGCGCCGTTCACGGAGATTTCTCGCTCGCCGAATTCGCTACCGGTGACGCTTGGCCTGAAACTCGCACCATGTCCCGCAAAGGACCGTACGGCTCGACTGGCCTCTACGGCAAGGAAGAAGAGGAGCCATTTGAGCGTGTCGATGAAGCAGAGTTCTTGGCCGGAGCCCGACGGAACATCATCTCCATTTCTACCTAAGCGTTGACTCACCACATATACCCCAACTCAACTTCTACGCTTCTTCTCAACCCTTCTGTTAGCGCAACGAGGGCAGGAAATTTCTCTGTATATTTTTAACGATCAACGATATTCATGATTCCCAGCATTATTGCATTAAGCGAACGGCGCCCTGGGAAACGAGAAGAAAATCTCTCAAATGCCAGGCTAGGCCATCGAAAAAAAAGTATTTCCTTTTTTTCTCACATTACCAGTCGAAATTGACTGGTTGTTTTTGCGTTTGCTTCATACCCTTGAATCATCCTAAGCTTTAGCGGATTAGCTACTGGTTTACCATATTTGAGCTTTCTAATCTTAGATTGAGCTGATTGTGGACTGTGAATATTAACTTGGTCTGGAGATCTGATTGGATCTCTTGTAAATATTTAACTCAAATCAAACACGAATGTGTCTTGTTTACTATCTCATTGTCTTTTGCTTTCTTGCACGCGTCAGTAGGAAGAGGTAGTCAAGAAGTTTTACGGTGCCTTCCAAAAGTATCTGGGCGCCCCTTCCATAATGCAGCTTCATCGCGAATGTCAAGTTCGCTTAGTAACCAGCTTCAGGCGGCTCCTCCCTCCTTATGCTAAGGGTCCAAGTTAGCTCAGTAAACAGCTGTAGGCGGCGCCTGCCTCCTTACGTCAAGGACCTAAGTGAGCTCAGTAACCAGCTTCAAGCGCCTCCTACCTCCTCATACCAAAGGTAACCCTCTACAGCCTCCTACATCTTCTTCTCAGTCAGCGCGAAGATTCAGGTTCTCTGCCACGACCTTTGAACTCTGGGGTGATCGTGTCTACAAACCCTCCACGACCTCCTGCACCTTCCTTTCAGCGTGAAGATTCAGGTTCTCCATTGAAACCCACGAGAAGACTTCGAAGGCATCAGCTGACCCTCTACGACTTTACAGGCCTCGACACCGATGAATGCGATGACGTCGACGACCCCGATACCCTCTGTCTTATGGATGACGATGTTAGTGATGTGGACGAGGATCATGTTCCTTATACTGGTAAGGGGAAGATGCCTATGAAACGCAAAGATCCCCCGACCGACTCATCACGTCCACCAAAAGTAACAAAGTCCTCGCTAGCCAGACCCAGAACGATTTTTCAGGACTACGTCAAAGGATCTACAAGAAATATATTTATGATCTTCTCCCAAAAGGACCACGGCCAACTTTTCGTAAACCTAGAAACGCGATCCTTTTCCTTTTCCGCACTTGTTCACGTTATGGCAGCTCGAAAAGGAGTAGGCCCAGAAGGGGTCGTCTCACCTAGCAGTTAATGAAAAGACTCGAGACTAAGCAGGTTGGCATTAATCCTTATCACGGCTTTCTTTTCCCCTGTTTCGCCAGAGATGGCAGAGAAATTCGAGCTCGCTGGAATTTTTTACGAAATCTGTCGCATGATTAAATTGCGTGCACAAGGTCTTGAAATTATCAAGACATGCGGGATATGCCTAAGACAACTGTCTGTAACAGCACGACCCACCGAGCATGCGAGCAACGCTAATCATCTCTCTGTTAAATCCGCTATCAAATGTTTCAAATGCAGGATGTTTTTCCCGCGGAAGGAGCAATTTGATGAACATATGAGTCATCAAAAACCTTGTGAACGAATACATACCAACTCCGAGTACCCCGGTGTCCTACCTTCGTTGTTGTTGGCACGCCACCGTCATGCTCAAGATGGGTGACAGCATACTCCGATCGGATGAAAATCGAAACTTGGTTGACCTTGAACGGATGCTCCTGTGATGGAGCAAGAGGAATCATGTTGGCCGCGTAGGTAAGCAGCCCTCTTCCTACAGAAGCTCCGGGACTACGAGCTAACTTTCTTAGGTATGACACCTCTAAAGCAAACCATTCAAAGCGTGTCTGACGACGAAAATACGCGTTCGAGCTCATCTTGGTATATTACTATTCATGACGCTCGGTTCCTCGCCCAGATGCTCCGCATCGAACCGGAGGTGGATGCACTCATCGAGGCCATGCAGGACTTGACATCAGGGCGTTGGAACGCTATAGGCTCATGTGGCCATTGTGGTGGCAGCTTCAATCTGTACCCTACCACCAAGCATGTAAATAAACACATATCTAGGCATGGGTATACCCAGGCTTTTATGTGCTACTCGAACTGCGAGTGGAAGCAAGTCTTTGGTACTTTTGCTGACTTCCGGAAAAATTTTCAAGAGGACCACTGAAGTAGAGACATATAGGCTGGTCTCTAAGTTTTCTTCATGACATTTACTAAAGCTTAGGGCTTTTATTGAGGGACCGCATGGTTATGTACCTAAGTATATTTATGCTCCCTAGTTATATAACACACTCACGGTATGTCCTCTTGCTTCTAATATTGGAGGTCCGTTGTTGAGATTTCGTGGACGGGGAGGGAGGGGAGTTCGTACTCCTTCCAAACTGGGCCGCGTATTGACTAATCCCCCAGAAATTCCACCACCATTATGTCTTCCTGTGTTGCAGCCGATTGGATTTCTGTCTCTCTTTTTATCAACCGCTTTTCAACAACAGTCTCTTCTCAGCAACTGCTTCTCTTCATCGACCGCTCCTTTTCACCATCCACCTCTTTTCACTAACTGTCCCCCCCTTCACCAACTGTATTCCTTGCCAACGCATCTGACCGAATTTCCTGTGAGAAATCACCCAGTGCCATGCTCCACCCGATATAATGTGCCCAAGAGCCGTCGCGATTACACCAACCGGAGAACGCAACAAGCCAGTCCAGGGTGAACGAATAAAATCCGCCCTTTCCTCGTATTGCCGTCACCGCGAGGCCACATGGGAAGGCATTCTTGATTTTGGCCACCCAATTCCTTACATCCGATTCGAGAGAGATCTTAAGAGGCAAGCACCTATGTACACGCTTGACCTGCTCCAGTAACTGGAGTACGACGACATGCTTGGAGTTCCGAAGCGTGGGGAGACCTACACTTTTCCGGTGAATGACTTGACACGATCTTTACACTATCCGGGCCACTACACCAAGTCTAAGGATGCAACTCCACCTGCAGGTTTACCCACCAATGTTAGGGAGCTTAGTGAGCTTATCTACGCCTAAACACCTGCAAATTCGACGCCTACTCCGAATAGAGAGTTCACCCACTGGGCACAGCTGACACAGCGGTGTGTAGCCGTGATTACGACCACCCTCTTGTGAATGAACAACGACATCGTGACGATTTTACCGCTCAGAACTTTCAAGGATGTAGACTTGTGGCGGGAGAATTGCCCCGCTCACAAGGAAAAGAACACCAAGCACACCCCGATTACCTACCTTTTGTATATCAAGACATTCTCAGACAAAGCTATACTGCTGCCGTGATCGCTCCAAGCCTTGGAGTCTGCCGATCAGCCAAACCTTGTTATTTTTCCGTTTCAACATGAGTTATCGTATACGCCTTGAAACCATGACTGGGAGGAAGTTGCAAAGTTTTACAGGTATCCTATTCTCCATATCACTGATATACTCTATATATTTGCTCCTCACGAAACCGCAGAGCAGTATCACTTTGGGTGGATCCCACGACGTTTTGCCACTACGTGGTGTTACTCAACCGACCTAGGGTTGGCGCAGACTCCTCTATCGACACTGAGGGACTTCTATGGCACCCAGATTCATGATTGGGAACGATTTTCTTCCCTAAGAGCCATTACCAGGCGCATCCTAGACACAGGAATTTCTGTACAGTGGCTCGGAGATGAACCCGTAGACCCGTTCACGCCAACCCTAATGAGCAGCTTTGAGATCACCGATCGAGGACTAGAACCATCTCAAGACTTTACCAGTCGAGTATATGATCTTGTAGACGGAGTCGTTACCTGCTCGCTCGATCTTGCTTGCGAGTTTCCAAGGGCTCGGCATTCAGAATATTGTGCTTATCACCAAGAACGACTCAGTGCTCTCAAACTGCAACTTGGAGCAACATATGCCACCCCAAATGGCCTCTGTGGACTGTGCCTGAGATCCTACCAGAGCCGTCAATTCATTTCCACGCCCCACGAACGCAACGCTGGGTGGAAGCACTATTGAGGCTGGATGACATGTTGCAAGACCAGCGACCTATCTGGCTGGTAGATGCAGAGTTTGCCAGCGTCCGGCTCCCTTTTCACGCCATCACAATGCAAATATCGATGCGAGACCTAGCTACGATGACCGAAGTCGCCTTTTCGAACATTAGCTACGTAGAGAAGACAATGGAAGAGCTATTTGGATTGGCCTCTGAAGCCGTATGCCTCCCCGAAGGAACTCTGCAAAAGCGGATGCAGATGGGTGCTTTTCAGGGAACGTACCAGGGAAATTGCACGAACGGCCTATCTCTCTCCGAAGTTGGCCAACGCTTACTCGCTGTCAAGCACAAGGAGCAACGCTCTTATATCCTTTCATGGGCTTGTCGGTCGGATATTTATACCTTTGTCCGCTGTATTGATGGCAATCAGGATGGTGTCGTGGTGGTTAAAGAGCCATACCAAAGTGACAATTTACGGTCCATAAATATCTACCAGCTTGCCCGAGAAATCGTTACCCTACCTTCGTATACACTCTCCTCCGTCTATCTGAACGTATGCAGGCACCGTACCGAGAAAATCGATTTCCACCACACACCGTCGGATACCGAAGCCTTTGGTTACTCCATCAAAGAATTACACAAAGGGGCTTCCGATATTATTGCACAACTACAGTGTACGCGAGGTAAAATGAAAGGGGTAGAGAAAACCAGGTAGAACACTGTATATTAACTTTAGGAAGAAATATCATTTATAACTTTCTGCCCGTGACAGCCACAAACATACCTCGTCCATCCGAAAAGTTGAAGCCTGTCTGTGTTTGTCGAAGTCATGTAAGCAGTGATCCCTGGAGGCTCAAAGATGCTCCAAATCATTTGAAAGGTCAAAGGGAACTTATTGGCCTTGTGCTTATGAAATATGTATATATAAAAATGCCGAAATCCCACCTGCTTCACCATTTATCAGGGGCAAATTCCCTTCAAGTACTGGCGTTCAATCCATCACCAATCTCGTCCAATGGCTTCCTGATAGCCACTAATGGCACGCCGCGGACTTTGTCGCCGGGGTGTTACCGCTGAACAATAAATAACCCACGAACGCTCCTACAGCCACAGAGAGCATGACCCAGCCATTATATGTCATGAACAAAAGCCTATTAAAATAAGAATCCTGAAAAACACAATATTAGATCAACACGCCAAACTCACATGATGAAAAATGAGTAGAAGATCTGCACCGCGTAAAACGCAGCCTTGATAATCTTAGCTCGCTGTTCCTCTGCTCCCGACCTCCCCGACCCTAATCCGATTAATGAGCTCGATTCATCCGTAGTGGCAACTTAAAAGAGCAGGCCTTTCAGCATGTATTCCTGAGTATGGCTAAGGGGAGTGGGAGGAGGGGGGGGGG
>AJFL01001512.1:0-71906 GCA_000467735.1 Rhytidhysteron rufulum CBS 306.38
GCTTCCATATCGATATATATGACAGACCCCCTTAACCTTCGTCCATCAAGGATAGAAAAAGGAAACCACTCACTCGTAATATTGCCCTCTCTTTTAGAACTCGAATAGAGCTCGTATCGCCTAGATGCCTCCCTCACAGCTTCATACCCCGCGGTAAGTGCCACGATGGCGAGGAGGGACCAGAGCAGGGACCATTTGCCCGAAACGTGCCATCCGCGGAAGACGATGCAGAGGTCGGTCGTATCCCAGGTAAAAAGCATCTTTTCATATAACTTCGTAAGTGGAGTTCCGGGGAAGTAGAAGACGGGTGGAATTCCGCGATCGCGAAAGGGAGACAGATAGATAACTTACGTTCATGTTGCACTTATGTCCCATATCCATGCCACCGTGGCCGTGATCCATATGCCCATGGTCCATGTGCGAGTGATCCATATCGCGATGTGGAGAAGTCGTATGTGTCGTGAACCAGAGTGAATGTCCTTCAGATAAGAAGGTTGACTCGTCTCGATGCAGGGACGTCTGAAGATGAAGCTTAGCGTGACTAAGCACGCGAGACATTGAAGCTTTGACGGTGGGGAATGGAGGGGTGGGGCGAGGCGGAGGATCAGTCGTCAGTCGTCAACGAACGAGCTTAATTAGTGATCATCCTTACATTCGTCAACCTCTGAAATTTCCTATAAAATGCGCGTAAACCTCCAGAGGTGATATATATACATCACTATGCAGTCCATTCGACCTGCGTTCCGGGTTCTCCGGACGCGCGCACCGATTTATCGATCGATACGTCCTAGAGCTCCAGCATTCGCGTTGGCGCGTTCATTCACATGTACGACTTCTGTCAGAGCTCTTGCGAGTCCTTTGAATCTTCCTAAATGGTATTTACAGTTTTCTTAGAGCGAATTACGTATTTCTATGAGGATTCAAAAACACAACCTTACTGGATCCTTATGAAAGACGCCCAAATTTCTTTCCGTCCCTCCGTCCTGTTGATACAATAATCAATTAAGAATCTCTATGCTAACCCCCCCAGGCTGAATGAAAACTCCCACCTTCTCCAACCCCCCATAAACAACTACTGCGTCTACAATGAAGACGTCACCGTCATGATCGTCGGCGGCCCCAACGAACGAACCGACTACCACATCAACGAAACCGCAGAATGGTTCTACCAATACAAAGGCTCCATGCTCCTGAAAACCGTCGACGATGGTCAATTCCGAGATATCCATATCCATGAAGGCGACATGTTCCTTCTTCCTCCAAACACCCCGCATAATCCCGTTCGTTTCGCTAATACCGTTGGTATCGTTTTGGAACAGCATCGTCCGGATGGAAGTGTGGATAGGTTGAGGTGGTACTGTCAGAATTGTAAGGAACAGGTTCATGAGGCTAGTTTCCATTGTACAGATCTTGGTACGCAGATAAAGGATGCGGTGAATAAGTTTAAGGAGGATAAGGAGGCTAGGACTTGTAAAAATTGTGGGACGTTATGTGACGTTGCTCCAAGTAAAAAATGAAAGAGATGATTAAAAAGTTCTGTATGCTACATGTATACGATCATAAGCCCTTCCACAGCATTTTTGAGATATGATCAGTCTTCTTTCTACTTGGTTTAACGAGACCAAGGAATCTAAGTTCAGCCAACGCGCGTTGGAAAAGAGCCCTGTATACTAAGTTAGCGTTGTCGAATTCCGGAGATGTGGTACTTACATTGTCTTAGATTCGTCTTCCTCATCTTCCTCCCCCACTATAGCATTAAATGCCGCCCAAAGGTCACTCACATTGATAAGAGAGCCTGATTCAAGATAAAGTTGGTAAACAATTGCAGTCGCAGGTTGGCTGGCAGACAACGCGCCCTCTGCATCTCGATCGGCAGCTCCACAGCAGTCACAGTTGAGATAGTCATGGGGAGATGCCAAAGCCCGTTCAATGGCAAAACGTGGTTTAGGGTTGAAAACTTCCGAATGAGGGGATTTGAGATCGTAAACGAGAATTTCAGAGAGGAACATGCTCTTAGGGTCGATTAATGTCTTGTCGAAGTAGGCCGCCATTTCGTCGTGGAATCGATTGATGAACTCGGAGTAGAGTTTATCTTGTTCAGAGAGAGCTGCTTTATGCTTGCTCAACTCCACTTTCTGGGCCACTACTGTGGTTCTGAGGCTATTATTTCGGACATCGTGTTGACTCCTGAGCGGTGTTGAAGAGTCGTTCTTTTCTACTAATTTAGTAAGGTTTCGACGGTACGACTCTGCGTCTAACGGAAAGTCCGATTTCTCGAAAGCTGTTAACGACTCTAATAAGTCGGCCAATGTATCGGACGGAGCTTTCTTAATAGAAAGTAAGGTTTCACGAAGCAGAGGCGACCCGTTGAGGTCTCCAGCAGCAGCGCGGATCCAGAGTGACGAGTTTAGGACTTGTGGGTTTAGATGAAGTGTATCCCGAATAGTTTTAAGAATAGCAGACGCAATAGTCATATCGCGTAGCGCATGTTGACCGAATTCCACATGTTCAACAACTTCATGAAAGAGGTGCTTGTCAGATTGCAGGAGTTCACGAACTTCCTGAGTATGGCCTTCATCGAGCATGTTTTCGACCCACCTACATGACATTAGCGCATTTCAGATGGAAAACTGCTTCGAGATGCTTACATGCGAAACGATTGAAGATTCCTCACTGCCTCAAAGATATCTGGACGCAAAGCATCAAAGTTCAGATCCTTTTTCAGGAAGATGCTAAGATTATTTGCGTAGAAATGAGACATGTACGCGTACTTCAGACCGTCTGAAAAGTCTTGCACACTCTGAACGTGATCGCTTTGTCTATCGAGAATCCGTTGACTGAGATTAGCCCCTAAGCGGAGCGAGGAATTGGGGTTTCCAATGGTGGCTTCGAAAAGCTTTTCAATGATTTCATCGGCTTGCGTAACATTAAAGGTCTCCCCATCGAGGAAGCGTAGGGCTCTACCCGATAATCTGTCTTCAAAGCTCTCGGAAGATGTTGCTATGCCAAATAGTAGCACAAATGGCAGGCGATCGAGCCAGGAACTGAGACATGTTAGTTTGAGTGAAATGTGGGCTTTAAGATCCTTACTGTAGTAGGTCAACAACTTCTCCTAATAGATTGGCATCGAAGGCTTCACTATCTTGGATTGCGACGACAATCCTCTCTGTCTTGACATTGGCGTAGAATTCTTGAAGCAGACAAAGATCGAAATCTAGAGGTTTTGGCCCATTTCTAGGGCGGGTAGGTTCATCATCCTCATCATCTTCGTTGCGGGCAGTGGCCTTCTTGATGAGATTCTTGAGTAGCGTCTTGAGATTCGGACACTCGGTTGAGGTTAAGAGAATAAAGGTGCTGTTAGTCTCTGAGATCTTTTGGCCCAGGCGTTTGAAAAAGTATCCATGGGAAGCAAGACTAGGTCCAGCAATAATAAGACCAGTTGGAATGCTAGCTTGTTCGTGGTCGCGGTCCTTTGGAGTTTCTGATACAAAGCTGGTAATCTTTTCCAAGGTTGCTTCATCCGCTTCCTCTACGGATTCCTGCTAGGGTCAGAAAATGCGTCTCACGTAGTCAATAGTAACGTACATTAATTCTGTTTTCCTGTAATGACCAGATTTCGCGATATGTCTGTTGTCTCAGGGATAACTGAGCCTCTGAGCTCGGCTTTGTTATCCGCCGACGTTTTGGGGCGCGCTCCTCTTCTGTGGGCAGCTCGTAGATATAACACCGCTGGTGTTCCATTGTGTGTATAATGGTAATGAAATGGGTTGATGGTTTGAAGCTCTATCAACGTTTACAGAAGTATGAAGTAGATCGCAGCCGTCAGAACGCGAAACGAAATCGCCGAGGAAGCGCGTTGGCTCGTGACCTGGCCCAAGCTTTACATTCATTAACTTGGTGGTAAAAAGTAGGTTTTCAAATTAATGCCATTCCCAGTATTTCACCATTGTCATTGTAATGTTTAAATGTATTTTATTGGTAGACTTGTTATACTTGGCAGTAGGAAGCAATCGATTCTAGGCTAGATGACTCGACACTATAGATATATAACCGTGCGGTTTCGGATCATATAAATATTTGTTTACTGAAGCATGATATCGGTATCTCACACAAAAGTATGCTCAGCATCCCCCAAAGGAATGCGTTTTACTCACTCTTGAGTTGCTGATGCTGTGACTAGTTGGGAGGCATTCACGCGATCTGGTCTACATTCCGCATCCACTGGATAGCGTCCCCCTCAGTTGGTTAGTTCTTCAATCACTTGGCAAGACTTGCCCCGTACTACCACTGACGGTTTTGAAAGGCCAACAAGAAGCCATGTAGACCATTTTTAGTCGTGATCTTCTTCTGTAACTCCGGGGCACCCTTCGAAGCTAGCATCAGGATACTGATACTTACACCAAAAGCAATAGTTGTGTCTCTCCCTGATATAAATGACAATCTTCTCTAGTCGTTCAGCAAAGGACAGAGCGTTGAATTCATCCAACTCCGGATCCTCTGCGTCAAGATCATCATCTAACTCGGTAGTGTTTGGATTATTCTGGAGCGCAATTCGATCGTCATCGTCCTCATCTCCTTCATATGTAGGGAGTTTTGAAAGCCGATCTGTCAGACCATTGCGGAGCTTCTTATCTCTCTCTTTCTCAAGCCGATGACGAACTAAGCCTCGCCACAAGATATTCGTGGCTTTGAGGGGCTTGTCAATTTCGTTCTTTTGACTTTGAGGGTTTGTGCTATTTCTATCCTCAAGCGGTTTGGATTCAATCGCGTCGGCATCGAGATTCTCGGCTGTCTTCTGAGCGCTATAGAACTGCTTTTCGTTCCTCTTAGCCTCGTGATCTGACCTCAAGCGACTTATATACTCAGTCTCGTCCGCCTTTGTGCGTTTCGCTTGAGACTCCATTTCCTCACGGAATTTCCTCTTCTTCTCAGAATCCAACCCAATCCCCCCTCTGTCTTCCTTCATGCTAATATGTATCGGATCTTTTCGTGCGTTTTGAGAGGACCCGAGAGCGTCGCCTGGCTTATATCCGAGCTTTGCCATCATTTTGAAACCCTTATTGGAGGTGTCAATTGCAGTAGATAGAGCTGTTTCCCTTGCCGCCTTCTCGTCCGCCTCCTTCTCTTGTTTCGTTTTAGATCTCGCTTTATCCTGGCCCTGTCGTCATTTGTTAGCTTGTTATCGCGCATCCCAAGTAGAGATGGCTGAACGAACTTCTCGAACTTTGCGAGCTCTCCGCTGAAGTGAGGACTCTTTGGCGGAAGTTTCGGGTTCCGCAATGAACATTGTCATGTAATCTTCTTCTTCGTCGGAAGCCATGGTACCGGTCTTTGAAAGTCTGGATTGATGTTGGTGTTAAGTTTTGCTTGCGACGAGGCTGAGATAACTCAAAAACCCGCCCCGCCTTGGCGCCTTGGCGCCGCAGGGGTAGAAGCAACCCTGCGGGAACGATAACAGAGCATTTTCTAAACTCATCCCCTTTGCGATCTTTCGTTCATCACCATACACATCGCCTCTGGGTTCGGGAATACCGAAACCTCTGCACTTCCAAGAATCTAGTGCTGTTGATGCCGACCAAATGTGAAACTAGAATTTGGAAGCGTTGTCCGGTTGGCAGCAATCATGCACTCCGCTTGAGCATGACATCCCGGACTTTTTACTTTTGATGACCATGTTGGTATTATAAGATTATCTGGGCGTCATAAGTCAAGATCGTAATTCGGCAATCGTTCAAGCCACTCCTCGGTGGCGATGAAATCACATAGGATAGCCACCTGGGCAGTGATCACACGACCACCTCTCAAGGAAACGCCACGAGCCGAACCCGTTCAGATGGTCTTGGAGAGTTCAGTATGGACCTGTCCTGCAGATAAAGTAGAGGCCGTATGCGGTAAAAGAGCAGGTGATATAGGACGATATTCCAATTCATCTTGTCTTGTTTTTGTTTGCGAACCGCCTAGCTTAGGTATTTCACGAGATGTTGCAGTGAAATTGCTTTCAGCTTCAGCTACAGGCTAGCCATGGAGGTTTCTCAGGTAAATGTAATCCAAGACGTGCCAACGTTACCTTCTCCTTCGGGGGTCCCGTCTCCCATCGCGTGTAGGCCAGGATGCTGGCCTGGAATACGGCTGATGGCTTTCCTTCTCCGCACTCCGTCCAATATTCGTTGGCTGCGTTCAGGAATTAGGAGTTCCTGGGAGCATCCGGGCGATGCCGAAACAAGACGACAAGCCGGTGGACGCTGCCCGCAGATTCGCTCCTCTCGCTCCCGCAACCCCAGGTTTTGGCAGGCTCTAACTCGATAGAGGCTAAACCCTGATCGTCCTGCCCGCTAACCGGTTCAATCAAGCATTTTTCCCGCACCCCTCAACCGCCATGCCTGCCACCGGCGGCCAATCACTCCCGTTCAAGCAGGACGATATTCACCTCCCCTGTTGGTTCAATTTCTCCTCCCAGCTCCTTCGTCCAACGCATGCCAGTCATCTCGGGCGCCCCCTTCACGTCTGCTGGGCTTGCTCGGTCTGGCCGATAGCTGTCTTTACACACGGTGAGCCAGGCTGTTTCATTCTGTGTTGATGCGTGCGTTGCCAGTCAATTCTCCAAGCCCCCATATGGCCCAAGTTTGATATTTCGAAGGCTGGATGCATGTGCCCCATTGTTCTTTTGAGCTTACTTGCCTCCGCTTTGCTTGGGAATGGCACGGGGCCAGGATCTGACAATGATTTCGGAGTGCGTTCCTGTTTAAGCTTCATTGTTTGCACGGTGATTGGCTTCTGCCCCATCGCCACTCAGTCACATCGAGTCTCCCTTTTGATGAGAAGGGATCGTCCCTCGGTTTTCACGTATCTCTGATGGTGCGATCGCAGTCCTCTTGACAATTGACATGTGCGCCTTCAGCAAACCTGTCATTTCTTAATTCATTCGTTTCCCCACACTCGTTCTTCATGCTTCGCTAACCTGCGACACATACTTGTTTCCTTTGTGACCCTTTATCGTTCAACCCAATCCGCAGGTTCCTGATTCATCATGGCCGACGACAAAAAGCTTGAAGGAGAGTTGATTGAGAATACCGCGCACAATGGCGCAGCAAAGGACACTGCTGCTCCGCAGCGTAAAGGAGGAGTAATTAACACGCTCTACCCACCTGGCAATAGAGTGAAAGGCCATTGCAGACGATTTTGGTGGTGCGATCTCCTAGTGATCATTGTCATCGTTCTCGTCATTGTACTTCCAGTGTAGGTGCTTGAATAGAATCCCCAAGACATCGCAATGATGTATTTCTCGTCCATTGAATATCAGCGCTGACCATCTTGAAGTATATTTGTTGCCATACCCAAAAAGGCGCAGAGTGATATCAACGACTCAACGCTTGAGGTTACGCAGCAGGACGTTACCGAAACCAGGACGTCGGATTTCCACTTGAGGCTTGTCAACACAGCCAGAAGTTTCAGCAAATACCATCCAAAGATCGATGCCTTCAGAGCGGCTTTGTTCATTGAGAGTACGGAGCCCGACATTAAGCCTTTCGCATATATCGATATCCCAGCGGCAAAAGCGGAGAAAGAGACGGAAATCATCGTGGACCAAAATGTCGAGATCGTCGATGCAGAGCAGTTCGCAGCTTACAACAGGCTGGTGATGGGTAGCGAGGAATTCCGAGTGGGTGTGCGAGGACGTGCAGGCCTCCACCAATCAGGGCTGCCCAAGATGACGGTCGACTACAATAAAGCAATCACTATGAAAGGTCAGTTCAATGGCGGAAACATTTCAGAGCAAGATTGACTAACCGAACGTAGGGTTGAACAAGCTCCAGGGCTTCAACATTACGGACTTCAGCATTCTCTTGTCCCCTCTTCCGAATGGAAGCAACATGAACGGTACTGTGTTCATTCCTAATCCTTCCGTCCTCACCCTCGACTTGGGTAATGTGACGATGAATCTGTCTGTTGATGGGCAGCCGATTGGAACATCTCTCATCCCAGACCTTATCCTTAGGCCTGGAGACAATTCAGTGCCTATGTTCTCAACTGTCAATCAAAGTCACGTCCTCCGCCTTGTCACCTCACAGTACACAAACCAGACCTTGCCAATCGACATCATCGGGAATTCGAGTATCCGCAACGGTCAACACTTGCCATATTTCGAATCCGCTATCCAAGCAAACAAGATGCATATCGATTTAAACGTTGGCCCGGCCTTGGAGGCTCTTGGACTCAACCTCACTCGGTCGTAATCAGTTAGGATGTAATCGGCAAGGAATCTTATCGTAATTCGATCTCGAAGAAGAGTTGAGGAGGGCACGTTGCGCAAGCTTCTTAGAGCTTTCATTTTCAGTGCAACTCAAAGGCTGCTACTAGAGGACGGCGCCGTGGTGTTGATTGGAATGCTGAGACACGATAGCTCGTTGTTGTGTTATTTTTGGTGGAGGCTTTTTCCAGGTTCGTTGTTAATTCATTAGGCCCTTCCATGGCCTCATACTTGTAATCATAGCAAATCAAAAGACGAGGGTCATGCCACATGTTGCTAGCCAGTGTATCCAGGCCATGACCTATTGATAGAGGGCTGTAGAATGCAGTGCTGTAAAGTCAGAGTTAAACTGAAACCATCCAGATAGTGCACCCCGCTTACCAAACCGAGATTAGGCTCAGGTACGCGGCGTCATGGCATTTCGAAAGCCGCACCGCAAGCAACTCAATAAGCAGAGCGGCCTCTCTCCGCGCCCCGTATATTCTGCCTCTAACGGCAAAAGGTGGCCCATGAAAAGATATCTAATCCATTTATAATCCAATTGAAAGCAGATTCGCGAGCAGGGCCGATTGGGCTTGCATCCAGGGGGTATTGGTAATGGTGAAGTAAGCTGACCTTAAGCATCGCGCGACTTCATGTGGAGCCGCCGCTTTACCCAATCCGTCGAAAGGGTCTCATACCCAACAACAACCCCACCTTGTTGTTTTGGGACTATAAAGTGCATTCACCCTCAACACATTTTCTTATCCCTTCAGAACACTCCTCAACTATTCAATTGACCTTTCCCTTATCGAAACCCAGTATCGAAATCCAGCTTCGAAATTCATCATGGCTCCCAAAATCGCTATCGTTTACGTAGGTGGAATGCTACCCCTCCATGAGCTCCCCCCCCACTATCCGAAATCCCAATTCCCTTTCAAACTCGAGAGAATAATAGCTAATACATGTCTACTATAGTACTCCATGTACGGCCACATCAAGCAGCTGGCCGATGCTGAAAAGCGTGGTATCGAAGCTGCTGGCGGAACCGCCGACGTCTACCAGTACATTCACCCCACCTTGCATCCACCACTCTCCTCCCTTACATCTAAGGAATTTGAATGTTTGAAACTAAGCTAACAATGGCTCTTTCCTCAGGATCGCCGAGACCCTTCCCCAGGAAGTTCTCACCAAAATGCACGCACCCCCTAAACCCGACGATATCCCAACCCTCAGTGACCCCAAGGTCCTGGAATCCTACGACGCATTTTTATTTGGTATTCCCACTCGTTATGGATCATTTCCCGCTCAATGGAAGGTAAACGAGAAAATTTTACCCTCTACGTCTTATATAAATAACTAACAATCATGGAAGACTTTCTGGGATAGAACTGGGGGTCAGTGGCAGTCTGGAGCATTCTGGGGCAAGTATGCTGGTGTATTCGTCAGCACTGGTACCGTAAGTCGAAAACCCCGGCTCCTGATTCTTTTCAGAGAAAATTAATGCTAATTTATATCAAAAAAGATGGGCGGAGGTCAAGAAACTACTGTCATCAATTCACTCTCTACCTTAGCCCACCACGGCTTTATTTATGTCCCACTTGGCTATAAAACTACGTTTCCGCTGCTTGCAGACCTGAGCGAGGTTCGTGGTGGCTCCCCATGGGGTGCCGGTACATTCTCCGTAAGTTACAGGTCTCCGAGATAAGCGCACCACATACTAACATCTAACTCAGGCCGGTGATGGCTCCCGTCAACCAACCGCGAAGGAGATCCAGCTCGCCGAGGCCCAGGGTCATGCCTTTTACCAGACCGTCGCCAAGGTCAACTTTCAGTGACTAGATGACTCTAAGAAGGAGGCGGCACAGGAGGCGAAGCCAGCACCAGCACCAGCACCAACAACTGAAAGCCAAACCCCGGCTAAGCAGCAGACTACTCCTGCGGCTACCCCTCAACAAAAGGAAAAGAATGACAAGGAAGGCCCTTGTGGATTGCCTGTCAAGTGCTCCATCTTATGATGAATAATACAACGTTCACTGGATAGAAATCATGGTAGAAAAGAACCAAAATATAATGCATTCATGAAGTAAATACGCCCTTTGAAATGATTCGTGTGTTCGTAAACTTTTGTCTTTTTTAGATAAGATGATTCCATTATCAACATTACCTCCGGATTATTCATGACTTATAGTGGAGATCTGACCTTCCATGTAACTACTTGAAAGAAGACAATTACCTAAGGCCGGCATTATATCCCGCTTCAATTGAACACTAACTAATTCCACTAAGGATGGCGGCGCGGGGGAGGATAGTCCCTTAGTCCGATCTGGCTGGTAAATTTTCTGCCAGAAAGTTCGCGTCACACATGTTGAGTCTATTTAAACTCATAACTTAATATCATTCTTCAAATAGGGAAGAGAATGGAACTTTATTCCTTTTTTTTTTTTCACTCTCTTAGCCTAATTGCGTAATTAAGTGACGTATCAACCACTGTATCCCTCTTGAAACTAGGCTCACATGAGCCACCACAACCGCAACTCTCGCACCAAGAATCTATCGAAGAACAAGCCCACGACACACGTCTCCACCATCCACTAAACAGATTTCGCAAAAAGCACGGCTGGTTCTCCCCCAGCAGCATCATAGCTATAGCAAGAATACCAACTCTTCAAGAATGTGTCTCCCTATCCAATGTCAGAATTGAAAACATCGTCTCTAACCTATACGAACGACTTACAATGATATTAAAATTCTCAACCGGCGGTTCCATAGTCGAACCCATATCCGCCTCCAACACACTAGACAAACACAACGTCTCCTGGGGCCTCGCCTTCGCGGCCTGGACTCTCTGAATAAGGGCCTGATTGCCGAGGATGTTGGCGAAACCCATTTCGATGGTTCCGAGGAAGAGGTCTTTCGTGTTGATTGCGAATTCTTGACCGGAGAATTTGAGGCTGATTGTGGTGTTTTGGGTACAGGGGGCAGCTGTAGGAAGGTTGGTAAAACGGATGGATATTAAAGTTTATATGATATTGTGATGGGGAAGGGGGATACTTACCATAAGCTGTAAGTTGCAAACTCCCACCACTAAGCAAAGAAACCGGGACCCCGCCCATAGCCTCATTAATCGGCTTCGCATATACCCTAGAAAGCACCATAGCAGTAGTACCAGTATCGATAACCGCGTCTCCCGGTGTATTGATGTTAGTGGAGTTGGTGCCGGTAGAGGAAACACCATCGATATCAACACGCCAATAATCTTGCTTCTTGACTTTCACAGTTGTGAAGTTCCCGGTGTATTTCGTCGAGTCTTGACCTCCGATGGTAAGGGCACTATTTTGACCCGTTTTATCGGCGCAGCGACCAAGGTAGAAACAGAATTGTTTGTCGGTGATTTTGTTTTCGGAGATGAGTTTGTCGATGAAGGTTGGTTGGTTGGAATTGGCGAGGGAACTGAAGCCCTGGTGGTTTATTAGTAGACTTCCCAATTAAACTAACACATCCTCAAACAAGATACATCAAAGAACTATAACACAAAATGATTATAACTTACCAATCCCATAAGTCCATCAGACTTCGAACTCCCAAACCCCTGAGCATTCGACAAAGAAATCACATTAACATTCTCAGCCGTCAAATCCCCAATCGAGACCGTATCCAGATAATTCCTTCCTTGAACAGCTCCAGATCCATACGTCACAGAGGTCATATTACCTAGATCCTTACCACCTAAATCATACTTAGCGGCATTAGGACATCCTTGATTTTGACCGCACTCCGGGCCAGGAACGAAGAGATCAGAGGACCCGGTATCGAAATCGATTGTGAAAGTCGTGTTACGGATTCGTATGGGACCGTAGTAAAGTACATCGTTGTTCTCGTCGCATTGATCGGTCAATGATACATTTGTTGCGCGTTTTGATAGAGCTCCTGATAGTCCTTGGTATGTGGCGAGATGGATCTTCGAGTTGTATTTTTGTAAGGTCCGGTTTAGGGATGAGAGGAATTCTGGCTGTACGGTTCCGAATTCTGAGACGAAGTTGCTGCGGCGACTGGATAGTTGATAGCTTCCTGGGGATGAGCCTCTGGGTAATGCTGCTGCTGTTGCTGCGAGCGACGTGAAAAGTAGAAGTCCAACCATCTTTTTTCAATTAGTAGTTTCTCTAGATCAAAGCCACCATCCATGAACCCGCCAGTCCGAAAGGAAATCTCACTCTTTAAATGGCCCATCTCCACTATATATCCCCACATGTCCAAGAGTTTCAAGCAAGGTTATTATTGAACGTATGTGTTGTTTTGAGTATCTTGTCTCCTTAATGGCGGGGCTCTTAATTTCCAAATGCCATTCAGCTTGGAAATACGACAGGTTTAAAGCGAATTGATTGTTTCTAGACATGTAATATTTTGGCATGACTTTGGGCTAGATTACCATGTTGCTCAAACTGAGATTCGCGGAGAATATCTACTCTGGATGTGGTAAAGTGCTTTGGTGTTAAGGTGCGGTATTACAGGCTATCTGTGAACAACCATTAGCCTAAACAGGGTAATGTAGCGTATGTTACAATAGTAGAATATCTTTCTTGGAATATAATGTCACCTTATTATAGTCCCCGGAAATATTAGATTGGGTTAGACTGGAGCTCTTGTCACGGTTAGACACGAGGCTAAGGATTTCCTTGGGTGTTTTGCGCATGAGAATGATTTCATATAACAGAGAATTTCATACAATAGGAATCCACCATAATATCTGTAGGGTATCATTAAGGAAACCGATTGATGTTCAAAATACCAAAACGCCATCCAAACCGTCTTATCTATCCGGATTACCTCATTCCTGGTTATCTTCGTTTGAGGAATCACCCACATGCTTGTGTACAAAATCATCGACCCACTCTTCAACGCCTGATACTTTGTCAGCAAGCCAGTCCCAGAAGGACTTTTCTCCAGTGGCAGATGGTGCCGGAGTACTTGAAGTAGGGCTGGAGACTGAAGGTTGAGTGATTACGCTCGACGTGATTGATTCACTAGTGACTGCCGATGTAGTGCTGCTTGCAATGGTAGAAATTGGAGTGGGTGTCAAGTTTGCAGCAGAATCAACTGGGTCTTGAGGGGTTTCGTCCTCAGGAGTATCTGGATCCGCATGCGACCCCACCGGGTTCAGAGGAAGACGAAGTGTGCCATTGTTGGGAGCAGGCTCAATACCCAGAGAGCCACATATGATGTTATATACCTCAATGTTCTCTGAAAACTTCGTTAGCCTAACAATTGAATGATGAAAGAATTATAAACTTACGGAAAGGTTCAAGTCGGCTGTTCGGTTTGTGTGGGAATGCAGGGCCTCTGGCGATGAAGATGGCCCTCATTAAGGGATGTTCATGGTCATACCCATGAAGACCTCGTGGATGATACACTTCTCCAGTTCTCTTTGCTTCTTCGATATCAAATTCGGCCTTTGAAGCAATAGCCCAACCTGCTTTAGGCACTATCCACAACGGAGCAATCCGTTCATTATTGGAAAAATGATATCTTTCTGGCATATCTTTATCCTTATGATAAACTTCAATGTTCGGATTGTCTTTTGCCTTCTCCTTGAGTTGCTGGTACAAGCGGTCGACAGCATTAGGGTCTTTCGGGCGGACGCCATAGAGAGGCCACCCATCGATATGTTCTAGTTCATCTGGATCGACTAGGTCTTCTAGTTGGATCATTCTCTCGACGTCTGTAGTGGCCATACCATGATCCGAGACCACCACAACATTGACAATGTCTGTAAGGTTGCGTTCTTCCAATCCATGTAGAATACCTTCTAGCATGGTGTCTGCGCTTCGAATAGTCTCTCGGATTTCGGTACTGTTAGGCCCATACTTATGCCCATCGGCATCCACATTAGGAACGTAAGCCGCGATCAGTTGAGGACGTGGAGAGTTTGCTTTTGCCGCAGGACTGTCTGGACCTGGCAAATCTAGCAAACTAAGAATCCGATCTACTTTCATAGGGAGTGTTTCTGAGCCATTGTACTTGTCCACGTGCGCAGGTTGGATTTTTCCAATGTGTGCTTCTGATCCAGGCCACATGTGAATGGCAGTTCGGACACCTTGTTGCTCCGCTGTCAACCAAATGGGTTCACCTCCCCACCAATACGGTTGCAGACTACGCGCAGCATCTGTATAATAGAACTCTTTCTTTAGAGACGGGTCCCAAAAACTGTTTCCTACAACTCCATGCGCTTCGGGGTAAAGTCCAGTGGCCAGGGTATAATGGTTAGGAAACGTAACGCTGGGGAAGCTCGGGAGCATGTATTTGGGCGATACACCATTCTGGATGAATCTATTCAGGGTTGGTGTGAGGCCACGGTAAACAAAGTCGGCTCGGAATCCATCCAAAGATATCAGTATTGTTGTAGGACCAAATAACGAAGTGCCGTTCGACTTGAGATTGGCAGTATTCTTGGATTGGGATTTTTTAGAAGCCCGATATGCTACGAAGAGCAATATGAGGAAGAGGGCGGTGATGAGGCCGTAGATGAATATGTGCCGCGAAATCCGTGATCTTCGAGACTACAAAAGGCGATTAGCTTGGTTGCTCAAATGATTGATGTAGAGCAACACCCTACCTTCCTCTGAGCTGTTACGCTCTTCAGCCTCGTTTGATCGGACTCGGAGGAATCCCTGGAAAGACTCTCCTCAGAAGACCCTACACCTTCTTCCATCTCATACATAAGCTCCCTCTGTTCTCCGCGACGGCCATGTTTTTTGCGCTCTCGTCGAGCCTCTCTTTTGAGCTTCCTCTTCTCCCTTTTCCCAATTGTCACTTGTCCCTCGGTGTTCTTCCTGCCGGGAAAGATAAACACTGTCCTATTCGTCAACAACCTTTCCCGCTCTTCCTCCTCGTCCAGAATATCATGGTCATTTTGCCCTAACTCCCCAGACGGCCTTCCGTCTTCGAATCCTTCGTCATCGGAGGACAGCTCGAAATGTCGGGGGGGAATCGGGTTGGTATTTGGATTATTCGACTGGGGCAAAAGTCGGGCTTCGTCGGAATTGGGATTAGACATTCTTCGCGATTAAATAGAAAAGAGAATCACATAACGAGTGTCATTGTCAATTCGGCAGCCTTCAAAGGGAGGCCGGTCAGTTTTGCGATGTTGCACGATTGCGAGCACAGTCAGCAACTCCTTGTTAGACCAATCACCGAAGTTTGAAACGCCCATGCGTTTCAAGGAATGCATTATATAAGCCAATATCCGAGACTCAACAATTCATCAGGAGATAATGTTATCAGCCAGTCACAAATTATATATTATTGACGCATAGATGGGCGTCATGGCATCTGGACAACTACTGAGTCCCCTGCGTCTAGCCACGTCAAACCTTTCCCTAAAGCTAAACCGGAACTGCACAGCCAAATGTACAAATATGTATGCTCAATAAGTTCTCCCCAACAGTACAGCCTGACCGTACCGAGACCTTCGATTCTTTTTTGGGTAGAATTTATCGTGCTATGAGGATCTCTGTGTAAAGTGATTCCCCAACCAAAATCCCCATTGAGAATATAACCACCCAGTGTATGCCAAAACTCTAGCTGGGTTTTTCTAGGCCAGTTTGCTGTTTCCACTCTCCAATAACCACGTTCATCGGCAGCAATGTTTCGTGACACATATTTGGGTCTATATCGATTATTTTCTTGCCGCTTAATTACTTCTAACAGTTTCGTCTTTTGCAGTGGAAGCGTTCGGTACGTGGTTGAAGATGTCCTTGGTGATGGAGGGAATATTTCTGTAGGCAAGGAATGAAAATCCATAGAACCATTTGACGAAGGATCCTGTTTTATAATATCTTTGGGACTCGGCAATGTTGATATAACCGTCGTATCATGCTGCTCTATATTTGCCGAAGAGTTGGCGGAGTTTGGAGGAGAACTATTTCCAGATATAATTTCGTGTATGGCTCGAGGAACTAAAGGCGAACTTTTTGGTTGTCCGGATGATGGAACAACTAGGTCTTCCAAACGAGGGGATGCAATTCTCGACTTCTGAGAAATTTCGGGACGGTTGTGTTCCTTGCATCGAGGCGCAGACCTCCTGGAAAACACATTGAATGATATATCTGAATTTAAGGATTTTGCTCCTTTGTTTGGCGATGGTGATTTCTCATTTCTTTGAGTTATCAATGGCGTGGAATCACGATTGAGAGGTGGTATCCTTTCGTAAAGCTGACTTTCTAATGCCGAATATGCAAGTTGGGTATCTTCTTCATATACTGGATTACTTGATCTTGGCGGTGCTAGATTACTGCCTTGTTTACGGTTCTGTTGTTCTTTCCAACGTGCCTGAATAATTTCCAATTTCTCAATCCGACTTCGAGGTCCGGAGGAAGATGATGCTGAACTCCCAGATTCAGAAGAGAGCTCGTTTTCCGGTCCAGGATCCGCAACATCCTTGGGCAAAGCATCAATTGAAAGAAAACTGCCAAAAGAATCTTCGCTTGCTGTCCCAATTCTTACCCCTTTAAACGAAAGCTCAGGTGATGCGGTTAGTAAAGTGGATGTTTCCGGATGATTGCCATTGATCCCCTTGGGGTTCCTTTGTATGGAGATTGAAGACGACCCTGCTTGGGGGCTGGAGCATGTTTCGTGCCGATTTCCTTCATCCCTTCCACATGGATCTATGGGTTCGTAAGGCTCAAAGGCTAGATAAGCTGCAGCCTCGTCACGAAAGCGGTCATCCGCCGCTCTTGTGGTGGGTGCTGATACGTGAACCAGAATCTCGATGGTCATGTTCTACCCCGCTGAGGAGAGGTTTAATTGGCGCGGCCATGGTTGTACATCCGAAGGAGAGTGAATGGCGAGGAGACAGACATAGCAAGCGAAAGTAGTTTTGGTGTCAAAGCTTCGTTCAAGAGACGAGCCCACCTGCACTGAACATTCATGAGGGGCTCCGGACGGAACAAGACTTTCTCCGTCCGCCGAAATTTCCGCCCGCACTTCGAAAATCATGAGCGAGCCAGCGAGCGAGACGAGATTTCGACCGACAACGGCTCCTCACGATACCACAATGGCTCCCGCGTCACTCCTGGATCTTGTGTCTGCCCTCCCCGGCGGTGATGGCTGGGGACCCCCAGTCTCCACCGAGACTATGCTCGACGGAGTCCCATATGCGCCTTACTCAAAGGCAGATAAGTTGGGTCGCATGGCTGACTGGACTGAAGGCAAAGACCGAGAACGTGGAGGCCGACAGCAATACGGTGGAAGAAATTACAGAGGTGAGCCCTTTTTTCCCGCGAGTTTCATGTTTGCCTGGCTGACCAGATTCTGCAGACCAACAAGTTTACGGTGCTAATACCCAAAACAACCCGTTCGCCATTCAAGCTGCCGAGGAAGAAGCCACCTTCTCCGTTGTAGACAACACCCGAACTTCAACGAGGACCCGAGGCTTTGGCCGAGGAGGCGGTACCGTGTTCCGAGGACGAGGCCAGCGAGGTGGACAAGCCCAGCGGGGCGGCAGAGGCACCTTCCAGAGGGTCGGTGGTGGACGCGGCCAGACATATGATAACCGCGGGGGAAGAGGTGGACGTGGTGGCAGGCGGTTTGGTTGGAGAGATGACAAACCCCAGCGCAATCGGGATGCTTCCGTTACGGTTAAGCCAGATTGGTCTGTTCTTGAGGAGATCGATTTTGCACGCCTTGCGAAGTTGAACCTCGACACTGGTGATGGCGAAGATCTCGACAACTATGGCTTCCTCTACTACTACGACCGGACGTATGACAAGCAACCTGGTGCGAAGACCTCTGAGAGGAAGCTCAACGTCCTCGAACGTGCAGCCTACAACGTTACTACCTCGAGCGACCCCATTATTCAAGACCTGGCCGATAAAGACGAGGCAACCATCTTTGCTACTGACAATATTTTGTCAATGCTGATGTGTGCGACGAAATCAGTCTATTCTTGGGACCTTGTCATTTCACGACGCGGTAACAAGGTATTCATTGACAAGCGGGAGAACTCCAACCTGGACATGGTAACTGTTAATGAGAACGCGACTGATGCTCCTCTGGAGATATCAGAAGGTAACAAGGACTCTATCAACAGCCCTGGTGCTCTCATGATGGAAGCCACCCACATCAATAATGTATTCCCATTGCAAGTGGTTACCGAATCGCAGACCAACAAGCTCAATATGCCGCACGAGCATCCTTTCTACAATGAAGAGGTTGAGACCGACCCTCCAGCATCAAAGGCTTACAGGTACCGTCGTTTCGATCTATCCCTCGAGAGGGACGAGGAGCCTCTTCACTTGATTGTTCGAACTGAGCTCGACGCTGTTGTCAAGAACAACATCAACGGAGAGGACCAGTTCATGACGATCAAGGCTTTGAACGAATTCGACAACAAGGCTCAAGGTAGCGGAGGCGCTTTGGACTGGCGGACGAAGCTTGCCAGCCAAAGAGGTGCTGTCTTAGCTACTGAAATGAAGAACAACAGTTGCAAGTTGGCGCGCTGGGCTGTCCAGAGTATTCTGGCTAAAGCTGACACTATGAAGCTTGGGTACGTCGTTCCTGCATTCCTCAATTCCATTATTATTAACATGAACTTCTAGATTCGTTTCTCGAACCAACCCTAAGAACAACAACGACCATGTAATCCTTGGCGTTTTGACCAACAAGCCTCGTGACTTTGCCTCTCAGATGGCTTTGAACCTGAACAACGGATGGGGTATTGTTCGCACAATCGTAGACATGTGCCTCAAGATGGATGAAGGCAAATATGTCTTGGTAAAGGACCCCAACAAGCCTGTTCTCAGGTTGTACTCTGTACCAGAGAACACCTTTGAGGATGATGTTGGTGAAACGGAAACGGTGGCGGAGGATGAGGGCGAGGAATAGTACTTTGCCCTCCCTAAAACTTAGGCGTGGTGTGGGGTTCTTTTCGAGTATTTTTTGGGCTCATTAGACTTTATCAACTTGTCAAATTGAGCCTTGGTTGGCTGAGTGACATTCGATGAGAATCGGAAAATTATTACGAACGAATGGATGGCAAAAGCTTTTATTGGCGACGGAGCTTATGTAATGTCACGATATATATTGAACGTACGTAGAACTTTATTTCAACGACTTGTACAGCGATCCACATAATGTTAGTGGTGGATAAGAACGAGAACCCTGCCAATTATTTATGCACAAGCATTTGCCGATAAACCTGACTCGCCACCCATCTCTTCACTTTCCTTCACACCTGCCATATTTTGTGTAACATGGTTTCACCAGGGACTCCTCAGAATTGGTTATGGAAGTATGCCAACGACCACCATGCTTGGCGTAAATCAATCATCGATGGGAAACATGTCTACAAACGCCCTCTTGGATTGGTCGAGACTTCCTTCGACGTAGATGGGACACATTATGGCGGTCGAGCAGACCTCCACGCCCTTCTCACGCTCGAAGTTCGCAGTACCTTGAATCAAGACGACTTTCGAAAACGGATACAATTGGCGTGGGCGAGCTTAAGACTCCAGCATGTTCTCCTTATGGCGAAAGTACTTTCGGATGAGGACTTAGGAGAAAGATCGTTTGTTGTGGACCTTACATCGGACAATGCAGAAATAATTCGAGAAGCTTCAAAATCTATTGTATTCATGGACGACCATTATCAAGAGATTGATAATTCCGATTTTTTTCGCCATGTCCTCAACGCAGGAAGAATGCTGGATCCTTCGGTGGCATCTAGTCAACTTTATGTCCTGCCTCAGGTGCATCTGCCTAATGGAAATACTCACCTTCGTTTTCTCTTCGTGGCAGCCCATCACATCTCTGATGGAGTATCGATGTACCATTGGATTACTCATCTCATCCGGATATTGAATGAACCCCTGTCGGCCCTCCAACGAGGTATCGATTTCTTCAAGTCTGAAGAAAGCATAGCGGCGCGTCTTCCACCGGCGCAGGAGGATCTATATCCTCCTATATCAGGAAGCAAGGCAAGGCAGCGCTGGTTCTGGGCCATCATCCGTGTTTTGCGCCATGTCAAACGTCCATTGCCGCCAACGTTCGTTAATCCACTAAGACATGATCGACGAATGGAGACAGTCACGTTCCCTCCAACATATTCCAAGATTATCAACTATGCGCCAGAGAACAGGCCTCCTATGAACTCCTATACGGCTTACGCATCACTGAGTCCTGCTTCATCAGCTAAGCTGATTAAACTAGCCCGAGAGTGTCGTGCCAGTGTAGGGGCCGGTTGCTTTGCATTAGTTGGCCTTGCAATGATGGAGATGGAAGAGGCTCGCCACCCAAATATTCCAGCATCTGAACGACCATCATTCGCGGCTTCGTTTCCCCTCAATCCAAGGCAATTCTTCGGATATACTGCTCCGTCTGACTCTTGCATGTTGGCATTTAGCGATGGCATAGTACTTCCCTTCCTACCATCAGACTTGCCAATCGAGAAACGTTTCAAACTAGCAGTTCGTCAGGCCAACAGACAGCTACGGGTGTATCAAAAACGACTAAAATCAAACGACGTGAACATGAGCTTGGATGCACATAGTCCGGGTAGACTGTTAGCAAATGGCTATCTCTTCCAGATCGATCGCAATGAAGGCAAACTTCCACCAGAAAGGAAGACCGGTCTCAACCCTCAAGGCGGATATCCAGTGAAAGTCGGCAAGTATGCAGCAACGAATGGAGTAAGCTCCGTAGGCTCCGTCGCAGCCTTCTTCAAACCCGGCATGTTTGACGTGGAGAAGCTTGAAGATGGTAGAGATTTTATGGCAGATTTCAGACACATGCAGATGGGCGTAAGAGCGAGGGATAATGAGTTCTTGGTTGGTAGCTGGACGGATTGGGCTGGATGTGTTGGGTTTAATGCTGGATATGATGGGAATGCGATTAGTGAAACGGCGGTTGAGGCCTGGAAGGCGAAGATAGAATCGTTGCTTGAAGTTGAAGACAAGGCAAAGCTTTGATTTCATGGGAAGAGAAATATATAAAAAGAACCGGTACATTATAGATGTATCTTTGCAAGCTCTTCTTTTGTTACATGGCATGCCCCGACAACAATAAACGCCAGTCCTCCTATTGTATGTAGTTGTAAGCAATACATCAAACAGAACAAGATGAAGCGCGTATACGAAAAAGGCGTCTGACGACAAGGAAACTACAAACGACCCTACCCCAAGCCAAACCCCATGCACCTCCATCAGCTAAAGAACATCCTACAAGTACCTCCCTTTTCAAGGATCCGTGCCTTCCGAGCAGCGCAACTGCGCGGGTAGGTCTAGGGAGAATTTCGTCTCGCGAGACGAGCCTTGATGGGCGATCACCTGGGGTTCTAGCGCAGGAACTGTTGGGGTGTGGCTTGGGGAAATGGTTGTGATGCGGAATAGATATAATAATAAGCATAGAAGTGATGAAGTATAGAAGCGATGGGCTGTGATGGTGAATAAGATATTTGATGTGGGGTGGTGGACGGTTGGTGAGGAGTCGGGCTCGCCATTGGCTCCACAACGCCCTTTTGTCAGCAGCAGCGTCATAGCATGCGGCCACTGATGAAAAGAACCTCTCAAGACGAGCTGAAATGGGCTGACCAAAACCGCAGAAATCGACAGTTTTCCCTCTGTGATTTTATATTTCCTTCCTTATTAGGAAGCATATATCAGCTTACACATGGCTCTTCCAATCAAGTTTAGATTTAGCTTTCAGAAGATGAAATTCCTTCATTTACTGGGCAGAATACATGGAATGCCAAGGAGGGCGCACGCATGACCTATGCATGTGTGTGCATCCAATCCAATCCACAACCATTAGGATAGAAATCTATAAGCCACGTTATTCTTGTACCTAGGTACCTGGTTTTCAAGGTTCGTTCATTTTCCAAAAATGTACGAGAGGCTGAGGTTCTATTATTTTCAACTGCAAGACAAGAAAATGGCGAAGCATGAACCAAATAATAAATGTAATATCGGACACTACTCCGTAGGCCTCATACCCAGTGCTGTGTGACATCTTTCATTTCAGCCCCCTCATCCGCCTTGTCAGCATGTCACCTCCCTTGATGAATACCTGATCGACATACCACATGTGAGGGGTTAGTTCAGCAGACATCGCCAACTCCGATATGCATCTCCAACACCGAAAATACAATAATGGCACCTCTGATACTGCGGCGACCCAAGCGTTTGGGGGCTGACAAGCCCAAAACCACATTGAACATGCGCGAACCTGATCATTTGGCAAGGGTGTTCCTTGTGATGCAGGTTCATCCGGGGTAACACGAGGGGTTCGTGGAGGCTTTGAGTTCTTCAGCCTTCTTTTGGGGTTGGGTTGGATAGTCATATAAAGAGGAGAGTCACAGCATGGGATATGATTCTGTTGTGTCACAATATCCATTATTTATTCATTATACAAATATCATCATGGCAGTTACTTACCTTCCATGCAAATCGGGGAAACCGGATGAGGATTCTCTTCCTTATACCACTGATCCACTCGCTTTGTGTTGGAATGACGTTCTTCTTTTTATTCAGAATTTTTGGTCCGTTCCTGGTGTTTTCTTGCCGTTGGATAATGGGACTGGGCCGCGGGATGAGTTGTATCCGTCCTTGAAGAATCTGTTGACTATCGGGTTGCATATGGTTCTTTTCATCCCGCAGCTTATCTTCCTCGTTTCCCTGCCGTTCTGTCTAGTCTTCCCACTGGGATGGTTTGCGGTATATGCGGGGGTAATCTCTTTGCTCACCGTCGCGATCGCGAGGGTGCTAAACGGTAAAGAAGATTCACTACAATCGACCGTTGACCTAGGCGCCGACAAAACAAAGCACAAGGATGAATGTTGGATATATCTCAACGGAATCTGTGTTGGGTAAGTCGATACTATCCTCAACAATTGAAACAAAAACTAAACAACTTCCCCCATCAACAGTCAACACTGGCTCCAAAGCAACGCCGATCGTCTCGCTCTCACATTCCGTCGTCCAGTAATCGGCGTACATAATCGTACAAATGGCATCTTGTTCGACCTAATCCAATGCATCATCGAGCGGAATTTCTGCTATGCCACCTGGGATATCAGGAAATCGTATGCATTGGTTAAAGAGCGCTTGGTTGATGAGAAATATAAGAAGGTTGTGCTTATTTTGCATAGCCAAGGGGGTATCGAGGGCGGGTTGATTTTGGATTGGCTTCTAGATGAAGGTTAGTATTGAATCAAAAAGATGAATGATAGTGTATAGAAAGCTAATGATAACAGTACCGCAAGACGTTCTCCAAAAGCTTGAGGTTTACACATTCGGCAGCGCTGCAAACCACTTCAATAACCCACGCCGAAGTAAATCTTTAAGAGTGCCTAATGCAGGCAACAACCCAACTACGGGAGACTTAGCCATCCGTCATATCGAGCATTACGCGGATGAAGGCGATTTCGTCGCTAGATGGGGCGTCCTTAGCTTCACACGCATGAAGAACAGATATATGGGACGTGTTTTCATTAGACCTGCTACTGGACACATGTTAAACCAGCATTATCTGAACGGCATTTTCCCCTTAGGAAAGGATGATCGCGTTCTCGAAAGAAACGAATTTATGGAAATGGAAGTATGCTTTTCGAGTAAAGGCACACACGAAAGAGCTAAAGGAGAGGTTTTGAGCAATGGTGTGAATGGCGTAAACGGACATACGGTGAAAGAAGCCGTTGTTGAGGATTTCAATATTCGTGTTTCGCTAGCTACGGTTGCGAGATCGGAGTCGTTGCTAGAGGCGGAAAGAGGGGAGAAACGACCGAAAGTCAAGCACTTTAGTCGATTGTGGGGGTATCGAAATGGTCAGTCGCCAGATAACTGAGATGTGTAGCTTATTGTTTGATTGTCGCGCTTAAACGCTAGTTAATTTTTTCTGCTTTCCTTTTTTTTTTTAGATAGAACATTTGATAGAATTTATGGAGTTAGACATATCGAAAAGATGCTGAAGATCACGATTGTATAGGACGATGAAAGCGGAACCTTCCAAAGTCTCAAGGATAATCTATTGAACCAGTTGACTATTGCACAGATTTATTTAACAGTGAGTTGGTTTCAAGGGAAGTAAGTTGTGGCATTTATGCCTTTTGTGAAACGATCCCTTCAATATGTTAGTGATAGAAATATTGCATTGGTTAGTGTGGACTTACTCTCGACATCGGCGACACTCTGGTCAAGAATCTGCTTAAGAGTCTTGGGGTTCTCAAGCTCCTTCTCGATCTTGGCAATAACAGACTCAGCAAGCTCGCGTTGCTGCCTCTGCTTGACCTGTCCCTCGTAACGCACCCAGGAGTCCAAGACAGTCTTGGCCTCGTGAGCAATGGCAGTCCTCTGTTCCAACTCATACGCCTTAGCCTCGAGCTGAGCGGTTTCCTACATATATATTAGTATTGATCGGTCCAGCGGATGAAGAATCAGTGATATAATTTGTGATTTAATCGTACCTTGGAGACTTCGAAGAGGGTCTTGGTGATGTCAATGACACCACTGAGGTCCTTGACGCTGTCAATGCGTTCCCGAACTGCCTGAGTGTGGTCCTCCCGGGCAGCGTTCAAGATGCCGCTAATCTTCTTGGTTTGCTCGTCTGCCCAAGCGCCATAAGCTGGTCCGGCATATTTTCCAATGGCCCAGAAGATGGTCAAGAGAGAGAGAGCAACAATGGACTCCTCGTTGACGACATAGAGTTCATTGCTGATCGCAGCGATGGAAAGACCTGCACCAGTGGAGAGGAGGGCAGCCTTCGAAACCAAGCTGTTTCCGGGTATCGAGTCCAGAATGGATTGGGCCTTCTTCTTGGGCTCCTCCGTTGGCACATTGGAGTTGTAGCGGGCGGGGGTGAACTGTGCGGTGATGGATGGGAGGGTCCTCAAAGGAAGGGTTGGTCGGAGGCGGGCGGCGCCTGTTAGAGGTCAGTATGGAGGTCAATTGGACAAATTTCCATCTTCTCGAGCATCTACATACCGACCGCGCTCCTTGCGAGACGTGATGCCATTGCTAGAGATGAGAGTGGGGAGGTACGAGGTTGGTCGGTACAGGTGAAGGAGCTTCGGGTAATTGAGATCGAAAAAAGAGCCAAGACATCTTGACTAAGCAACGTTCAACTTTTTTGAAGGTTCCCAGAACTTTTTGCGACAACGAACATTTCACACGGCCACCAAAAAACTACACCTAGGATGCGCGATACCGAAGCCGTGGCCGTCGCGGGCCAAAAGAGAAAACGGGAGAATGTAAAATCGGATCGTAGTAAACCTAGCAAAGTAAAGTCTCGACGAAAATCACCAACCACAGACGAAGGCGACCAAGCAGCCATACTGCTTCTCGAAACGCAGATTCTCGAGTCCCGACGGCACTATAATAACATTGCGACCCTTCTCCAAAAAGCACAAGCCCAGAATGATCAAGAGGATATTCCTGTACTTGCGGCTGTGGCGCTATGCCGAGTATTCTCCAGATTGCTTGCGGGTGGAAATATGGTTAAGAGCAAGGGACTAGCAGAAACAGAAATTATGATTGTTCAATGGCTTAAAGAAAGATATAAAGAATATCTTGATGTTCTTGTAGCTTTCCTGCAAGAGGAACACGGTCCGAAGCAGTCCACTGCTTTAACACTTCTTTTGCGCTTGGTTAAGGAAGAATCCAAAACCCAAAAAGATTACAACTGGAAACAGGGCCCTCTCTACAGAATTGTAGAATCTCTGCTATCTCTGTCTGAAGACAGCTCCACGCGTGAGGAATTTGTCGAAAACTATCTGGTGGAATTTGACGACATTCGATTTTACACATTACAATATATGGTGTATGTTATCTCAAAATACCTTACTGTCCTATACTGACGATATACAGCGCATTCATCGCTGAAGGCCATGATCCAGAGACAATTGAAATAATAACTTGCAATAGTCTGGCAATGTTGATGGCGTTGAAAACAATCCCTAGTTTCAAGGGCGACATAAACAGTTTCTTCGCCGAGGCACCTGCATCGTCAAAAAGCCCCCTCTATTCCATCCTAGTTCATAAAAGACAGGCGCAGGAGGCATGGATGGCTGTGTTCCGCTCCGGTCTATCTAAAGAACAGCGAAAATCCATCCTCGCTGCCTTCACTTCTCATATTGCACCCTGGTTCCAACAACCTGAAATGCTGATGGATTTCTTGACCGACTCCTATGACGTAGGCGGTGCAACCTCTCTGCTCGCCCTCTCTGGATTGTATTTCTTGATCCAAGAAAGGAATCTCGACTATCCTTCTTTCTACCAAAAGCTATATTCCTTGCTCGACGAAGGCCTACTACATTCAAAACATAGATCACGCTTTTTTCGACTGTTGGATACCTTCATGTCATCTACCCACTTACCAGCAGCCCTCGTTGCTAGCTTTATTAAAAGGCTAGCGAGGCTAGCCTTACATGGCCCTCCCGCAGGCATCGTGGTGGTCATCCCTTGGATTTATAACATGTTCAAGAAGCATCCTGCGTGTACCTTTATGATCCACTTTGAAGTAAAAGATCCAGAAATAAAGAAAGAGCTTGAAGAGGAGGGTATGGATGATCCATTTGACATGGAAGAAGAAGATCCAATGCAGACAGATGCGATTGAGAGCAGTATCTGGGAGATAGAGACTCTACAGTCTCATTACCATCCTAATGTCGCCACACTAGCTAAGATAATATCTGAGCAGTTTACGAAACGATCCTATAATCTGGAAGATTTCCTGGATTATTCGTATAATGCTGTAAGTTTCATCCATGTGCTTATCTTTTCCATCCACTAATAATAATGACAATAGCTTCTGGACGCTGAACTCGGAAGAGACCTGAAAAAGGATCCTGTTGTGGAATATGATATTCCCAAGAGGATATTTACTACAGACGATTCTTCGTTGGGAGTGTTTGCATCATTGATGGGTAAGGTTGTAGAATCTGCGTAGTTCAATACCAAATTCCTCATGGGGTCATATCCTCAATTTTTAATTTAACCATTTGACAATTGGCTACGTGACATGGAACATAAATTCCCTCGGCTAATAGAATTCTCTATTTATCATTCAAGGAAGGGTGAAGGTCGAAAATGCCCATGTGATTAAGAAGTTCTGTACCACGTGACCTTGCTTAGTGAGCGTGGCTCTGATAGAGGCTCGTGCACCTATCTCTTTATCCATTGCCCACTTCACCCACCTCACCTTCAATCTTGCCCCAAACTCCTTCCCCTTCAGTCGCTACGCAGCCACTACTTTCACGTAGTAGATTTCGCGTGATCTTTCACATTTCTTGTCAACATCCTCCTACCAAGGCATATTCTGATTTCCATCATGTCGGTTTCGTCGGAGGAAATGTCGCGTCAAATCACAATATTGAGAGGTAATAATGTTACGTCGCAACCCAAACCTGGCAAGAGGCTAACAATCTTTAGAGCGAATCGCGAATGTGAAAGAACAGCGAGCCCAACAAGATCAACCTCCATCCCCGGTTCCATATGGAGGCGGACGCGGGCGTGGCCGCGGAAGTGGTTTTCGCGGCCGGTATCGAGTCGCTCCCTACGTCCATCGCAACCGAAGCTTGGTCGTTGGCCAGCAAACACCCCCCGTACAAACAGAACCAGTGTCTTCCTCGGAAATGAATCCCGGCACGGGTACAAGTCAGTCCACTCAAGACGCCTGGGTGTCGAAGCAGGAACGAAGCAGTCTGCAACTCGTCAAGAAAACTTCCCAGAACGATATCAACTTGACCACGGAGCAAGCGAAGCCCGATGCCGTCACCAATCCTGTATCGCCCGATCACAGCGTTAAGCACAATGAGAAAGATTACCTTCTCACCATTGATAAACTCAACTTCAGGATCGATGATGGGGGTAGCAAGCTCACCCCTCTGTTAGGTACTTATCGGGTGCAAATGATCGACCCCCAATCGCTCACACTTGACATAGAGCCCCATCAGGTCGACGAAATTCCCAACGAAATGACGGTCTCCGGTTTGAAATTCACTAAAGGTCTTGATGGAAACCTTTACCGTGAAGGGCGAACCCCGCCATCCAGGTATGATTTGATGGCTTTGCGTGTTTAAGTTACATAACTAAGTATTGAAATAGGCCCATTGCTAACAAAAGCCAAGAGCTTTGTTCTAACTTCACTACAACGGGTACCTTTCTTTTTCCCCAACACCTTACGCGTTAATCGTTAACTTGGAGAACTGTTACTAATACTTTCCGCAGGGAAATGTTCCAGGGGGCCCCGTTGCCGCTATACGCATGATCCTGCGAAGGTTGCTATCTGTAAGCAGTTCCTTTTCCGAGGTACCTGCCCACGAGGTGACCATTGTGACTTGTCCCACGATCCTAGCCCCCATCGTTCGCCGGCCTGTAATTTCTTCTTGGAAGGAAACTGCACCAATGAATCATGCCACTACGCGCATGTCCACGTGAATCCAGCAGCACCTGTGTGCTACTCGTTCGGTCGCCTCGGGTACTGTGAGAAGGGGGCCAGCTGCGGTGACCGCCATGTGTTCGAATGTCCGGATTGGTCCAATACCGGCGTCTGTCCTAATTACACGAAATGCCGTCTTCCTCATATTGATCGTGCTGGCCAACTTCGAAAAGCGACCGCCCCTACTTCAAATTCTCAGACGACGACTACCGAAAACATTACCGAAAGCACAGTCAAACCAGAATCAACTACTGAAGATCCCGAAGACGCCATGCAAATAACAAATCTGGATCCTGCTGGTCAAGGCTTCCATGAACAGGATTATGTTCCACTATAGTTCATCATGAGCACACGGTAGGTTAATATTTGTTGGTGAGTACATACTTTCTTCGATGGTTGGTGGTCAAGGTGGCCTACTTCTCGATACCTGAAAACATATCGAATGTTCCCTATTCGACAATGTCGTGTGGTTTCTTCTTTCCGTTTCATTGTTTTCGGTATGATACCATCAGCGATGGCGTTCTAGGGGATGGTTATGGCTAGTCGAGAAGGGAGCGTGCATTTGATTGCTCATTGTACATTCAACATCGACAAAGGTGCTGCAGGGAAGGGGATGATGATGCTACATGAACCGGTAAGACCGATTTATGAGTATGAAAATGGAAAAACAAAAGAACAAAAAGAAGAAAACAAAAGCAATGTAAAGATACCACTCTCAGCAGAAAATAAAAATAAGAATGAATTCAATCAACCTTTGCCATCTATGCTGTATAATATGAAAGTGTATGAGCTCGATGCTCTGCATCCAAACCGAAGACTTGCATTAATGACCTCGGGAATTTCTATCCAGCTGCAGGGCTTGTACCTTATAAATTTGTCCTGTTTGGGTTAGGTCTGACGGGAACGGAAGCCACATTGCGGCTGAGCCTTCTCTATTCTTGGCTACACCCATACATGTCACCTTAGAATCTCCACACAACGAGCTGCGCGGTCTCCATGCGTTTGAATATATTTTCGCGGGGTTTAAGAAGATACAGAACTATGCTCAGGATACAATAGCCAAGCACCAACCTTGCCAGCGATATCGCAACCCACTACCTTACCCTAAGCGCCCGCGCGCAGCCCAACCTCCAAGACCATACCATGACGCTCAAAGACCTCTTGAAGAAGAAGGACAAGATCAAAGATGAAGGAGCTACAAAACCTACAGGCCCAACCCTCTCCCCAGATGTACCGCAATTTACGTTCATGCGGACCACGACCTCATCGCAAGAGGTTATAGCCCCGCCTGCGTTCCCCGGCGACCCTACCCGAGCACCACAACCAGGTGGATTGTCTCCAGAACCACAGCGTCTCGGTCGATTTCGAAGGCACTCGAATGCCTCCCCCGGCAGCGGATATGGCACAGATGAGGCGAAGTCCAAGAGGGAGAACCGGCTATCTGAACGCTTTCATCTTGGGCGCTCACGTAGCTCGAGCTCCGTAAACGTTCCCGAGAACCTGCCAGCGGTTGGAGATACTGTTGCAAAGAACGAGGAGGATGAGGCTAGATGGGAAAAGAGAGCGACATTGTTGGCCAAGGGAAATACATTGAATCGATCAGGCAATTCGACGCCCAACTTTGATACAGGCACTGGAGGTGGTAGATCTAGGAGCAGGAGTGTCAGTGTGGGTGATGCAGGCGGTGACGTATGGGTTTTTCATGAAAGACTTGCGAAGGTCGAAATGCTGATTGATTTGAACAGGTGAACATTCAAGAAGCTATCAGGCTACACGAGGCTGGCAGTAAGCAGATTCACTCTCCATGATGATAATGATAAGGAAATGAGATCAATTTGCTGACATGATATCTAGATCTTGAACAATCGACGGATATGTTTCGCCAACTAGCAGATCCCAATGGAGCAAACAATGCTTTAAGCCAGGTCCTTTACGGTCTTGCGTTAAGGTATGTTCGGCGTCCCATTCCATTCTCGTGGTCACACACACACATCGCACAACAGCTTACTGCGCCAACACATTACCTGACAATATATGCAGACACGGTTGGGGTTGCCCGCCAAATACCGAGCTCGCCGTTACCTATCTGTCGTATGCAGCCTCGAATAGTGCTGATGTGGAATCTCTTGCACTCTCAGCGGGTATGAAGAAAGGGGGAGCAGCGAAAGGGGAACTTGTTCTCGCGATCTTCGAATTGGCAAACTGTTTCCGGCAAGGCTGGGGGATCAAGAAAGATCCCGTGGCAGCGAAGCATTACTACGAGACGGCAGCGAACCTAGGCGATACGGATGCGATGAATGAAGTGGCATGGTGTTATTTGGAAGGTTTCGGATGCAAGAAGGATAAGGTTAGTTGCTCCCACTCCCATTCCAGAGCTGCGCATGCGGAAGAGCCGCGTGCTGGTGTTGCAGTTGAGCTGAGGCCGGAGCTGAATCATCGATGGCATCTCGCATGACAAGAGGATGCGATATGCACGATAAAGCGTGCTAGAAAGCCTCACCTGTTGGGCAGCATTCCTGAAATAGGCTGACAATGTGGTCTTGCACCCTGTAGTTCAAAGCGGCGCAGTACCTACGGCTGGCCGAGTCGAAGGGGAGTAAGACGTTAGGAAACACATGGTAAGTGCCATCTCAACAGCCACCTGTCGCGTCCACTCGTACCCCTCCATTCCCTCCACTGCCACAGCCGCTATACGGCTCGGCCAAGGTCCGCCATAGCATGAAGACGGCGGCCGGAAAGGGGCGTCCAGGCGTCCAGGCGTCCAGGCGGAAGCGTCACGTTAGCAGTGGCAGTCAGTGTCATCTGGATACGCAGGCTCGTACTCGCCGTCGAGTTCAGCGCCGGTTTCATCATGTGGACGCCAAGGCGCAACGAGTGGCTGGCAGCACACAATCTTGAGCGTCTTCCTTCGCGCGGGCTCGCTTAGCACCCATGGAATCGTCACTCGGAACCAGAGGGACGGGCCCTACCCGGACGCCGCCGCTGGTGCTTTTGGTGGGCGCTTTGGCGGGTGCTGGGTGCTTGATTGCTTGGTGGTGCTGGCGAACCTTGGAGGGGACTGCGAGCCTGTCATGCTGCTCGTCACGCCTCTGCTCCTCTCTCGCTCTCGGCCCCCACCATGGCACCATAGCACTATAGCACCATAGCGCCATAGCACGATGGCAGCGCTGCACCGATGACACTGACAGCCAGTACCTACCCCACCACGCACCCTTCAGCCCTCTTCCCGCAGCAGCCACCCCAGCACGGCACCACCTTTAGCCGTCCGCATGCCGTTCGCTCGCTGCTCCCTATTGCTCACTGCTCACTGCTCAGTGCTCGGCGGGCGCAGACGTCGTTGTGACGAGCCAACGGGCTGAGGGCAGGTGGTGTGCGTCGCTATATATGCATACACGTGGCAGGCTTCTGTTGGCATGCTGCATTCCCCAATCCGGCACGACCTGACCTCCTCCCCCGGCTGCCGCTAAACCTTGTGGGCCCGATGACGGAAGCTACCTACTGAGGCTGGAGCCCTGGAGCCCTGGAGACGAGACGAGACGGTGCGGCACTGACTGCAACTGCGACTGCGTTATTGCCCTCTCTGTCCCTCTTTCCGCATTGGTCCACACGGGCCTGCCGTTTGGAGGTTGCACCACCACAGCTTTATTGCTTTGAGCCCTTTCCTGGCTTTACCCGCTCGTCTGGAAGCGTCTGGAAGAGGGCAGGACAACCCACAACGGCTCCGTTTTCATCTGCTCCTCCCTATGCCCTTTCACCCGCTTTGATTTGCCGCCGTTGTTGAGAGATTGGAACGCTGACAAGTGCTATCTCGGTGCTTACAGGATCTGGAAAGACAAGTACAACCCCAAACCGTAAAGAGACGACTCCTCTCGCTCTCGCACAAAGCAAGCTAGCCTGGCCGCCCTTGGCCAGCATGCATCCATGACTAGTCGGATCTAAACACCCTTTTTTTCTTCTTCCCTTGTTGCCTTCCTTCGGCTCTCCCGTGCCTTGTTCCCGCGTCCCGCATCCCGCTTATTTCTAGCCTTTCCCCCATTGGGCAAGGGTGTGCGAGACTTGGTCAGTAAGTGTGGTCATGGGTCTCGATTTCACTCTTGGTTTTTTTCTTTTGCTTCCGTTTGGTTGTGGGAGCGCGTCATTCGGGAGATAGGGGCAGCTTTCCTGATTTGGATTGATTAAGTGAGATGCGTTGTTTGTTTAGAAGCAGAGAAAGGTCGCTGTGGCTGCGTTGGCAGCGGGTGAGATTGGGTGAGAGAAGTTGGAAATGGTGGAGTGGAGTGGATGGGATGGGATGACTGATTCCCCACGCGATTGTCACTTGTCAGTTGTTGTCCCTGAGCTGAGCTGGTGGGATGGTTTTTTGTTTTTTATCCTTTCCTCTCTTGTTCTAACTCTTTGGTTCGTCGCTTTGTTGTTCATCAGTGGGGTGGGGGATTTACTTTGCTTCGGCATTCTGAAACATAGTCAGCATTGTGGATATCCTCTGTCCTGTCAATCAATCCCGTCGATGGGACGTAAATAATGTGGATAGTTCATTTCCTCTGGTTGGATGGGTTCTACCATCGATTCAGCAGCGGAAGGAAGTATCCATGATTTTCCCTTGCTCTATTCTATTCTAAGTATAGTTTCTATCTCCAGGGCTATCTATGACGGCACCCGCGTTTAAGTTATTTTATTTAAGCTTTTTTTAGGTCGGTTTTAGTGTCTTGGTTTGTGTGGAGAGAGTGATGTGTTGTTGTGTTAGAATTTTTTTGCTACCGGTAGTGGTGATAGTAGTGGTTGCTGTGCCTCAGGATATGAGTCATTCACTCACATACTTTTTCATGGCGCTTACATTTCAACTTGAACTTGCATCTACCGGTTTTTCTCATCGGGATGGGCTCCGAAAGGTTGGTAGTGGCCGTGTTACTCTAGGTTTATGGATTTATGTTATGTACGTACATGATGAAGATATGGAGATTTTGGAGGAGGTAGTATCAGTGCGTATATGCGTATGTAATGTACATGTACATGTGGAAGGATCGTGCCTTAGGGTTTACCTTAGATTTGAACTTAGGCATCTAGTATCGGCCCCGTGGATATGTAACCTTCTACATAAGTGTATGTATCATGTATGTATATGTAGGGGAGTGGGGACAAAAAAAGTACGTATGTACATGTAATGTATGTCAGTCAGGTGTGGCTGATGAGTTTTGACGTTGGTAAGTAAGCGTAGTGTGGAGAAAAAAAAGTCAAGGGAGAAGAGAAAGAAAGAAAAAATCAGTAAAAGTCAAAGTAAAGTTGCATTGGTTAGATGATTAGATATGCGTTTAACATGCATTGCATATACATTACATTTGCGTTGGTGTGAGGGAATCTACACTCGAGTAAGCATGTACATGTACATGATACATGCACACTACACTACACAGACAGATAATTTTTTTTCATTCTAGGAATATGTAGAAATTTCAATTAAAAAAAAAACTACTCAATAATGATCTGATTTTTACGAATGAGTACCTTGGTAGGTAGGTAGGTAGGTGTGTGTTGTTCACCGATTACGAATGAACATTAACCCATTTCCCTCCATTCACTAACCCTTTCTTTCGTAAATGAGGCCACACTTGATCCTGCCTGCCTGTTGTTGTTGGTGATGTATGATGTATGTATGTATGTATGTATGTATTGTACATACGCAATCTTTCACCACCTACCACATACACGTATGGGAATATTTTCGGAAATTCGGACATTTTTTTTTAATATGTGCAGAAGCAACAACCAAAAGAAAAAAAAGTGAGGCGAAATAGAATACATACGTATCATGCATCCATAATCCTAATGATTAACAAGGGTACCGATATCTCGGGTTTTCTCGTCTGTCTCGGCATCTACGATGTATGTACGTGTTTGTTGGCAACCCAACCTTCTTCCTTCCCCTTTTTTCTCCGTAGAAGGATATTCTTTTCTTTTCAAAAGGGTGTTTTTGGAGGTTGGATGGATGAACAAGGGGGGTCTTGTCTTGTCTTGTCTCGTTAACCCATGCCATGGGGCTTGTCATGTCATGTCACACCCGTATGCAAGTCCGGCAACGGCGGAAGATGTGGATTTTCCTTTCGGTCGGCCGAAAAATAAACAGGCATTCTAAGCATTAACAGCTGGCTGTATGTTTAATGTATCCATGTATCCATGTACGTATGTACGTACGCATGTATGTATGTATGTAGGCTTGTCTTGTCTTGGGAATTTTCATTATGAATGAAAGGGTGGTGTGGATGGTTGGTTCGTCATCAGTGTGGGTGGGATGGATGGACGGGGTGGACGTGCATGACAGCTGAGCGAGAGCGACAGGAGAGCAGGACGGAAGAAAAAAAGCTTTGGAGATCGAGGATCATTGGGTTGATCTGTCAGATGAGATGGGCGAGAGATTAGATAGATAGATAGGAGAGTTTTTTTGAGGGGGGGCCGGCTGCCGTAATGCATTTCTACGGATGCGGGTAATGGGAATCTCTCTGGTGTGGCGAAAAAACAACGGTACGGAGGTATATGCCGGTTAGGTGTGGTATGGGGCTGAAAAGAGTACCGCAGCAGCATGGAGGTGGATGTAGACTTGTCTCGGGAACGTATTTTGTATCACAGTTGTAGACGAGAAATGTCGTTCGTCCTCTGAATCATGAAGACATCAATCACATTGAACTATGAAACACCATGTGCATGAACATGTGGAACACAACGATAGGTAATTAAGCGTCGTCACAATCAGATAGGCGAAGCCGCGTTTTAGGTTCCATGATAAAACTCTTCTACTTTCGTAGCCTTGCATTCAATTCATAGCTTCTCTGAAACATCGTCGTAGTACTCGTACTTCCTCATATGTTCGTCAACAAGAGTTACATGCTCGTAATAAATAACATCATATCGGTTCCCGTTCAAGTGTCCCCATATACATCGTAGTGTCGATACATGACCGAGTTCCATCAATATCCATGATCTCATATCCCCAAGTCGCAATTTCAGGTGGTGAAAACATTCAAAAAAGACAACGCTCGCTACGCTCTGCAATAAAAGAAAAAAAAAATCAAACAATAAAGCAGAAAATCCAATCCAAAACAAAAACAAAGATGATCCTAACCCTATGTACCGAATAAGAGGGGGCTCTCACTGAATCGTGGGCCGCGCCTTTGGAGAAGAAAAGAACAAATGAAAGAAACAAAGGGAAATTAAACAAATGAAATAAGACTTTGCGTTTCAAGTTTGCGAATCCATCAAGATAAAACCAAATCGTGAGAAATGGTTTGAAGAAGGAGAACCAAATGATCCCCAAGCCGCCCTGATGCTCAAGTGTTGTAAAAGAGAATGAAAAAATATTTTCCGAACCAAATTAAGGTACCGGTTTGAAAAGAAGACAGCCTCCCAAGAATTTGTCTCTTTTTTGAGAAATGTAAAGCGAAGCAGACGATGAAAAACAGTAAAGCTTTCGCTAAACGATGATGGATAAAATGACGGATTCCTGCCCCCAAAATGCAAATTTGTCCCTATGGAAATCCCCTCATGCGGAGAGTTTCTGCGAAGAGAAAAAAAAGAACATGCAAATGTCCAAAAGCTATGCAAATGAGGAAAAGAAAATGCCCATGGTAAGCAAAGTCCATGAGGCAGTCAAAAACGAGGCCGACGTTGTTTAGATTTCAAGGTCAACCTTGTTTACACCCTCAGAGGTGCTTGGCCGGGAAGCAGCGACGCGGTCGCTCTCTTCAACCATGCGCTTGAATTCGTGAACGACTTCGCTAGGGATCTTGTCCCACAACAGGCTTCGTGTGTAGACGTCAGCAGCAGTGTCTCCCTTGTTCTCCTCACGCATGGCAGCGAGAGTTTCGGCAAGGTTGCGACGGTTTTGCGACGGCTGCGAACCTGGCGATAGTGGATCGCTGAGGTCATCGCTGTGGACGCTGTACCCACGGCGCTTGAAGTCAACAGATGTAAGGCTGTTGTACTGTGCCGGGGTAATGGAGAAGAGTTGTTCATTCTCTTGGTCCTTGGTGGTTGAAGCGAGCTGGACGTGCAATTGGTCAAGGCTAGAGCCAGCAGCAATGTTTGCTAACTCGGCTCCGGAGAGGGTTGACTTCTGCCATTGTACACCGGATGGAGCCGGCTCCATAGCCGCTTCAACGCGGTTGGCCATGAGTGCATGCTGCTGGGACGCCGATGGTGCGACACCTGCATCTTTGAAGATGGTGTCGAGCACCGTAGCTGATGCAGCACGGACATCATCGGGCATACGAGGAAGAGGCGGAGCAGAGGAGCCCGAGGATTTGCTAGCGACAAAAGCCCCACACAGAAGAAGCATAAGCAACAAACCGGAAGCGACGGGCTTGTCTTCGGCCTCCTTCTTCCTTGGGGCAATAACGAGGGACTGCGACTGTTCTTGCTGAGGAGCGGCAGGTGTCTGTTGCTCGTCCATGCAGAAGTCGTTGACAAAGATGTAGTTGTCCCAGTCGTTTGGACCCATGTTGAGGTTGTCCATGTCGGTAGCAAAGTCGGTGAAGGTCGAGCTGGGTGCGGCAGACATGGCAGTGCTGCTGGTCTCAAGCTTCTCGGTGAGGACGGATACCTTCTTGCGAAGTTCACCCGTCTCGAGAGTGTGAGTGCGGACGAGCTCTTCCTTATCCCAGGTGAGTTGGGTAATGATTTGCTGCGTCTCCATCTGCTCGTGGTGCCACTGCTCCTTCTCACGGAGGAGACCCTCCATTTGCAAGCGAACGTTGGCAAGCTCCTCTTCAAGAAGGGCAGCACGCTCGGTCCAGGCCTTCTGCTGCTCTTCTAGCTCTTCAGTGTGCTTCTTCTTCCGTTGGCGAGAGTCAAGACTGTAATCATGTTAGCAAATGGACACGAAAGAACCAAATGGTACGATGGACGGCAAGACCAAAGAACCAAATCCAAAAGGGAGGGACGTACGCGGCCTGCCTATTCCTGAGAAGGCGTTTTTGCTGCTTGAGCTCCTTGATCTCCTCTTCGTTGGTGGAGTTCTGGATAAGCATGTCGATGTTGAGGAGGCTCCTTTCCGGTGGAATGTCGAACCTGGCGTTCTTCTTCCTGATGCCATCACGGCGGGGGGAGAAAGACCTGGGAGGGGTGTTGGGCCTCATACGCTTGGGTCCTGGACGCGAATCCATCTCCTGTTGGGCGAGGGTCATCCATTCCGAGTTGTTGTGGGGAGACAGTGGCTGCTCGGCCTGCGTAGCAGGGAACACTGAGCTGGGTCGCACGTTGTTGTGAACGGGCATGCCACTGAAGGCAGACTGCATGTGCGAAGGAACGGGAATGAAGGATGAGGGCGGGCCTGATTCAAAGTCGGGCTGGCCAAAGGGGTGGAGGGGCTTGGTGGCAGTGGGTGTCCTGGAGCCAGAGTTGTCTGTGATGGGCCATGCGGAAGGGTGCTGGCCGTAGGTGGCAGCTTGGTTTGCGGGTAGGCGGGTGAAAGGGTTGTTGTTCTGCTCGAAGAAGGGGTTGCTGCTGTTGGTGGTTGGGGGTGCGGCGAAGGGGCCAGAGGGGAAGTCCTGCTCCCATAGTGAGGTGGTGTCTGGAGAGAAGATGCCGTGGTTGCTGGTGGTGGGCGACATCATGCTTGGCGTGTCCAGGATGGTGGAGTCCAGAGTGGAGTTGTCGTCAAAGGTAAAGGCAGAGGGTTTCCGGTCGATAGACAGCGTCGAAGAAGGGCGGTGGAAATCCATATGTTGGGAGAAGTCCATGGTGGCTGGACGGGAGTGGGCTCTTGTACTGGAGAGCAAAGTACCGGTGTGTAGCGTCGCTAATGGCGGTGTGGATTGCTCGATTCGGTAATCGGAGATGGCGGGATCTTCCTAGCGAACGAGAGCAAGGCAGTGCTGGAGGAGGGGTGATTGCTAAGGTGACAGTGACAATGACAGAAGGAGGAGGGGACAACAACACGTCCACTGCAGGTGAATGATGCGTGAACGAGCGGTGCTGTGAGAGTGTTTATGTGGGCGTCTTCGTGAAGGGTGAAGACGGGCTACAAGTAAGTATAGTGTAGCAGGAGGGGAAGCAAGAGCAAAGTGGAGTATGGGCTGGACGGTGAGCTGGGCGGGCTGGGGGCGACTGATATGTGTGCAGGGCCGACGAGCATCGAGCATGGCGCGAGAAGCAGCCGGCAAGGCCCTGCTAGCGCCAAGGCATGCGATGGGTGCGATGGATGGATGTGCTGGGAAGCGTGGTGGGGGTGGGGAGCGAGCAAGGAATCCGTGTGGGATTGCACGCGAAACCCTCTATCCAAGGCCGTCCAAGGCGCTCTATGACAATCGCCGCCTGCCATTCGACGCCTCAGAGCCGTCGGGTCGTCTTGCAGCAGCGGGCGGGAGCACGGTAGAATGACTGGCTAACGCGCCCTCAACCACCCTCACCCCTGCCCGCCGCGCCTACAGGGGCCTCGCAGTAGTCGCACTCGAGGTGCAAGTAGTCCAGCAAGTCCAAGCAGCAGCACCAGCACCAGCACCAGCAGCAAGTCCACGACCGTGCCATGCCATGCCATGCCATGACCATGGCCTACTGTGCCTACCTATCGTCATGAGCATGAGCATGAGCGACCGAGCAGGAGGAGCAGGCCAAAGCAGCCCTCCCGCTCTTCCCCCCTCCAATCCATCACCCCTCCACTGTTGTCTCGTCGTCGTGTGCTTCTTGTTTGTCACTCACTACTGCCTCTGTACACAGACACACTACACTACGCACACTACACTACTCGCGCTGCCCCTCTCGTCCGCGCGACTGGCGACCTCTCTTCCCGATTCTCTGCCCTCACCAGCCGACTTCCGTTTGTCGGGGCTCTCGTCCAAGACCCCCAAGACTCACGACTGCGTTTTGGGACATGTTTTGGTGTTGCTCGTTGCTGTGCGCGACTCTGCTGCTGCAATGCCCCTCTATTGTATTATGCCACTCTGCCGCTATGCCTACTGTGACTTCGCCGTGTTTTTCCCTCCTCCCGCAAATCCGCAAAAAATTCAATGGATGCTCGCCATGCTCGCCAGATAGCCGTCCACCACTCCCAATCCGGTGCGACAGCTTTGCCCCGAATGGTACGACTGGAGGCAGCGCGACTCCACCACCAAAATACAGTCGCCGCCTCTTCCACCAGAAAATCATGTCCCATGTACATGCTACAGGATGCTACCTGCCATGGCTCTGCACTTGCCAGAGGCCAGCACCAGGTAGAGGTGCGGCCCGGGCCCGCAGTCTACCGTCCAATGTAGAGATGGAGCTATGGCAGGCTAGCCCCTCGAAGCGTGAAAAAAATCTGCGAAAATCATCCATCCCCGACGACGGTTGATCTTCCATTATATCTCCGTGCACGCATTCTAGAGTATCATTCTCTGGGGGACGCTGCTCACCTCTTGAAGAGGTCATCCCGGCCTCTCCCACAGACCCTTTTTTCGCTCGTCAGCATCCTGCTCAGCCCAGTCACGTCGCGGTGTCGAGGCTGGCCTCACCACCATTCGCGGACCGAATCTTCCATCGCGATCAACCTGGGAAGACTTCATGGATAAGCATCAGCCGACATCATCCTCAATATCCATCTCCGCCGACTGCCCACTCTCCGGACGTGCTCGTATGCTCGCAAGGTAAACCCTCACTTCCTTCCTTCTGGTCTGGCCGTTGTGTCATCCTCTGTCCAACTTTTTGATCGCGCCTGTGAAAACCCGTGCCGCGAGTCATGTCACCGCTCCTCCCTCTAGGCTCTCGCTGCGTCTTGGCTCCGATGCCAATACCCAGATCCCCCTCCTGTGCTATTCTTATTATCGTGAGATGCTTGCCTTGAGCTACCAAATCAAAGTATGGCTGGTGCAGGCGATCTTAACACCGCCTTTAAACAGATCCGAGGCAAACGCGCAGCCACAGCGATCCATACCGTGCACGGGTGCGCCGCCGACACGGTGATGCAAATTCGATAGCTATCCGGAACCTTGAACCACACAACGCGTAGTCTATGTACTCATCATTATCATTGTTATCATCGTTATGGCCCATCCTCCGTGATCTGACTTTTGTTGAGCGCTCTTCTTCCTTCGTGCGCGTCGAGAGGCTGTGGCAACCGGCTGGCCTGACTGGTATCATCAAGCCAGACCGAGACAAGCACAAATCACTGCCTCTCCCTCTATCTCTCCAATAACGTGCTCGTCGGAAAAGCCCCAGGTTTTACCTGCTGTTTGTGGGCGCCCTTCCCACTTCGTGTGACCATTCTCGCAACGAATAAGACATTTCCTCCCCAGCGCCAACTTTCTGATTCGTGCAACGCCGGCAAGTACCCAATACTCTCCCAGCGACTGACCACCGGCCCGGACGGGGCACGAGGAAACCTGCAGCGACCGTGAGAGCCGTTGCTGAGAGGCTGATTGCTCTGAATCTGGAACCATCGTGAGGTCGATCCTGTCCCGAAGCGCCTTTGCCATGGGAAAAAGAGTTGAGGGCTTTGCCGAACCAGTCGATTGCCCTCAACGCCGAGCGGGTGCGGCTTGACCGAGACAATGGCGTGCCGAGCAATTTGAGTTTGTTGAAGCATCAATACGTTGGGAGGTTCGCTCTGGTTGCCGCCTCGATTGTGTTGGAGCCCAAAGAACGAGGCGGAGCGGCGGAAGTCTCCCTCAGGATAGATTTGACATGGTGTATCGTGAATGTGACAGAAGAGGTATCCGAGCCTGCATCTGGCAAATGCATTCGCTTGGCCATTCCCCAGTTCCGGCAGCTTTCCGTCGTCTATTGTTGCTTTGCTTGCCTAAAGCGAGTCTCCATTCGCCCACTTACCTGCGTCGGTGGGTCGCGCTGCAGTTGGAATATTCTAGCGCTATGGCACGTTGGTACGCGTCTTGTTGTTGTTTATGAGTCAAAGTCGGCTCTTGGAATCGTGAGAATTGCGGCATTGGAGGTGCTCCAACAAGCTACCCTTCCTGTGGGCTGTGTTCCGTAACGAAATCTCGTCTGATTTGAAGGCGGATACGGTTTGTCGTCCGAGTGGAAGACGCCCCGGCCAAGCGAGCGACGCGCAGAGTTGATTGATGGACTCTGGCTTGGTACACCGACTTCTCTGCAAAATCAAACCAAACCAAGCTTTCGCGGGTAGTTCAGGAACAGTGCATAAGATTACAAAGGGCATGGCAGTGCTGCCCCGCCATTTGTTAGTATTTTTCAATCCAACGTTTGAGATTAATGCGCGGCGGCAGTTGAAAAATATGACATGTGAGGGTATGATTGATGTCGGTGAAAAGAATGAAAACGCATACAACACCATGACGATTTCAGGACATGTCGTGTGACTAAAAGAAAAACGTGTGCAATTATCTGAAACGAAGAATCGGCAAGAAAGAAAAAATTAGTAGTACCTCCGGAATTAATCATCAACTTTGGTCTGGACGAATGTTGCAGAGACTTCATGATGTGACTCAAGACAATGTTTACGGTGAGAGAGCAAGGAGAAAAGGGGGCAAACACAGATGATTTTCTCAGTTCTGATGTCATGGCATTAAGGTATCAGTCGATGCTGAAGGCTCGACTCTCCTGTGCTGAATGCATTGTAGAGATCTTCTTCACTCTGTTGTCTGGAGTTCATGTCGATAGGGGCAACGTTCTGATGACGTACCTCGAAGAGCCTGTGAAGAAAACTTCTACCCTTCAAGTGTCTTGGTGATGAGAATCTTCCCCGAATAGCATTCATACTCCTTTCTCGTCGTCTCTTCCCCAAATCTTAACCGTTCGATCATGTCCACTACTGCATATCCATTTTCCATCGTTCGTGACATCCGTGCTAAGAACATTGCCAGAATGGCCCTTCAAACTCTTGATGATAGCCCAGTCGTCTGCCGAATAGATGTTGACGTTCTTGTCGAAGCCGCACGAGACGAAGAACGTCGATGCTTTCTTGGGGATCCATTCGTCGTGTTCATCCTTTTGCATTGCTATTCCGCTCAATGGACCGTCCGTACCTTTGAACCACCTTAGGTCCGTAACTCCTCCACTATTGGCTCCAATGGCATTCGTTTCACGCACGGCTCTGATATCCCAGCATCTAGCAAACCCATCTCCAGAGCCCGATAGAATGCGGTAACCATCCGTACTCCAGTCTAGTGCGTAGATAGGTTTGATATGACCTTCCATCAATAGAACGGTACGTCCGGTACGAAGGTCCCATATGCGACCGAAGCTGTCGAGACCACCACTTGCAACCAAAGATCCATCAGTATTGAAGCTTACAGCAAATACTTCTTTAGCATGTCCTTCTTGAACGAGTAATTCCGTGGGCTTTTCGACATCCCAAAGGCGCCAGGTTGTGTCGTCAGAAGCGGAGGCAAGGTATCTACCGGAAGGATGGAATTCAACTCGGCACACACGCTCATTGTGGCCAGAAAGGGTCGCTAAAGGCTCAGTATGTTCCAGTCCCCAGAGTTGGATGTTGCCACCGCCACCACCAGAAACAAAGTTGAGTGATGATTCAGAAATATTGCTCTCTGGTAGAGTGGCTCCTGGACGCCAAGCTATTCCCGTTGTACGATCATTATGACCACGATAGGATTTCTGCTCTTCAAGATTCGGGACACTCAACAATTTCACGCCACCACCCCAATGGCCCGCAGCTATGTATTGTCCGTTTGGTGAGAACCTGACGACGCCGACTGGCCGTTCGGCTGGGATTTGAGATCCAATGAGGTCAACACCCTTAAGGCCTTCCTTGATTCCATTCCGATGTTTCACGTGTGTTTTTAGAGCGATTGTTGCTTCTAGCCTCTGGAAGGAGATTCGGTCTTTAGTACGTGGAAGCGAGTATCGAGCTATAGCCTTTCGAGCTTCCAAAAGTTCGTCTGGCGCAGGAACATAGAACTCTTCCTCTCCTTCAGCTTCGGGTGCTTCTGCATCTTCCATTTCAACATCCACCTCTCCATCTTGAGCTTCAGCTTGCTGTGTCAGAAGTTCACGGAGACGGTCACGCCTATCGCCAGGCCCTTCACCAAAGAGAGTGATTGGTTCACCCAAGGAGCGCAGGCGTGCTTTCACATGGGCGTCGGCGGTTGGGACTGCGATAGCGGCGGCACGTCGTTTGCGATCGAATTGTTCAAGGATGGCGGAGGCTTTCTCGGGTGCTACACCAGTTGCTGAGGGCACAAGGTAGTCGCGGTCCGTGGCTGTGAGGTCGCGGTTTAGCTGGTCGTCTAGGACATCAATTTCGTACTCAACAAGTGACTTACGTATAGATGAAAAGTCAATGCCTCTATCTCCCATAGGCGAATCCTAGTTGATTAGAGCCATCAGTTTGTGTTTGCGCAGTCAAACAACGCTGTTTGCCGATTCGGGATTCTGCGACGAAGAGCAATCGCTGTGAATACTGGACAACGCTGGGATAATGCCGTGCTTACCTCTTGATCCACTTCCTCCACATACGCCTGTCTTGAAGGATGTATACTCATTTTAGGTAGTCGTTGCTCTCCCTCGGGGAGCAGCGCAGGAGTAGTAGGTGAGGTTACTATAGGCGCAAAGGGTACAGATGAGACTTGGAGTCTCGGCTTCGTTTGAGATTTGCAAAATACTCGTCAATTCTCACAAATAATGGTGAAAAGAACGCGTTCAGATGGGAAGCATCGCCAAAATCCCGTACGTGGTGCGCAGCTTGTTGTGATGTTGTGTTGGATGTCTTCAAGTGAACGTTTGATTGCAATTATTGATGATGCCGGGCGCGGGAATATCTCTGTTTACGGTTTAGCGCAATCTTCAAGACGCCGCATGCCAAGCCATTGTCATCTTTCACGGGGAATTCTTTTCTGAGCGGCGAGCGTTACCAATTCACTGGTAAGATGCTCGTCACCCGTCGTACTCCATTGTACTCCCTGCTGAACCCAATTGAAGCGTAAGGGCTGTTTTCGAGTTTGGGCTGCGGTCATGACCATCGCCATTGCCGGCGCATTGCGGCTCTCCAACAGGCTTACATCTCGCATGGGCTCCCGATCCCCTGGCTCCTCAGGCCTTTTGTTACTATACCTCTCGACCTCCTCTATATTCACCGGTGCATCTGCCTCACGAACATTCCACCCGCATACCGAACGAGTTTCCCTCCCGACTTGTCCGATAAGCAACACCACATGTCCATCTGGACTCCGTTCCTTCAGTTCCTCCGCACACGCTTGGAGTAGCACTCCGCAATACTCTTATCATGTGGCCGCATCCTACTCTGCTAAGGGACATTCTCTAAACCCTAGGAAAAACCTATTCACCCAAGATTTACTCGAAGAATCAGAAAGCACATATACAGATGTTAGGGAATGCAAGCAAGCAAAGACGCAACAACAACGTAGGGCTCAGAGTGGGCAAGATGCATTCTTCTTCAGCCAGGTCGGTAATTCTCGTTCGAGTGCATTCGGTGTAGCGGATGGAGTAGGAGGTTGGACCGAATCCGGAATTGACCCGGCCGACTTTGCCCATGGACTATGCGATTACATGGCTTGTGCAGCTCGGATATGGCCACAAGATATCAAAACCACCGCTCTACATCCGAAGGATCTCCTTCAATTTGGGTTCGACGAAGTCATTGACGATGAGGCAATCATTGGAGGAGGCAGCACCGCATGTTTAGCAGTAGCAGAACCGGATGGCAACGTGGAAGTTGCTAATTTAGGGGATTCTGGTTTCATGCATCTTGGCTTAAACGCCGTTCGACATTTCACCCAACCGCAAACGCATGCTTTCAACACCCCGTTCCAGCTGTCGAAGACTCCAGCACGGATGCTTAGACAGATGGAAGTCTTTGGAGGCCCTTCCGCGTTATCCGATCCCCCACACAGCGCTAATATTACAAACCATCGTGTACGTCATGGCGATGTTTTGGTTTTTGCTACCGACGGTGTATGGGACAATGTCAGTCCGCAAGATGCTCTTAGGGTGGTAAGTGGGCAGATGCTTAGTTTAGGTGCATGGGTAGAGAAGGACCACGCAGTAGAGGCGGGCAGAAAGTTAAGATCCTTAGTCCAATCTGGAAGGGGAGTAAAAGCAGATGCCCAATCACTGCAAGCGAAACTTGCCTTGGCCATCACACAGGAAGCAAAGGCATTCAGTCTAAATACCAAAAGAGATGGCCCATTCGCTAAGGAAGTACAGAGGTATTATCCAGGTGAACAATGGCATGGAGGGAAGCCTGATGATATCGCGGTTCTCGTTGCCGTTGTTGAAGAGACTAAAGCATGAACGCAACCGTATAATATTCTTCTTTGTATATTTTGGGTAGGACTTGGAAGGGGCATGCCATGGCGTTTGGTCACTGGGAATGTATGTCTATTGTTTTGGGGAGGGTATGAGTATTACAGCGTACTTGATGATAGAGTGCAGTGTCAGTCAACGCAATTTTATATTTTTCATGAACATGATCAAATGCCAAGTCTCAATTGTGAACCTCTACCAGTGAGGTCTACGATGCTGCAGTCCCCGGTCGTTCATGCACTCCAAGGTTCGAACGTGTTCCAACGACATTGGGATCATGATGATTCGTTATGGCGGGATTAAAGTTTTGTCCAGGTGTGATTGACACGTGGAAGGAGCAACCGGGTGGGGAAACCACGAGGCAGACGTGGTTCTCTCCTACCTTTAGACGTACCTAGGTAAGCATCTTCTTACTGGATATCTAAGGTGTTCGAGAATTAGGTAACTGCATTGCAGCTTCTCTCTAGGCTTGGCCACAGCCGGGAGCCACACTTCTAGACAGGCATCAATTTTGAATTTCAGGTTGAGGTCTGCTGCATTCGCCCAATGAGCCTTCACAAGAGTTTTTGTTAGATGTGATGGCTATATATTATGGTGGCTTCCTCGCACAGCCGTTGAGTGTGTTTTAGATAAAGGAGTTCTGCTATTGTGCGAGTATCTGATACAAGACTAGCTGACACTGGTGGCGGTGGTACTATGTTTTGGTGGGAATCTGCGACATTATTGGCCCGCCAAGGACAGCCAGTGAAGTACTCGGAAAGCAAGGGCTAAGATAATGCAGGATTCCCATCATATCTGGCGCTCGATTGGAAGATGCGAGGTGCAGGCATGCAACTAATCGCGGTCTAGCATGCTCGGTGGATCGCCAGCTTTATTTACGTCGCGGTTGCCGGGCAACGACAAGATCCTAGTTCGCGACAACCTGGATCTTCGAAAGACGCGCCGACCTCACCAAAACTGCTTCCCACAGCATCCATAGCCCACCCACCGTCCTCGCGCCCTACATGTATGGAAAACTAACAGCACAGCCTACATTCGTTACTCTGCTCCTCGACCATAGATAACATTTAAGCCACAATGGCAACAGCTTCACCTACCCCTATGGGCTCCTACAACGGCAGGATGCGTCAACAGAGTCGCCCGTTCCAACGAAGAGATTCCCCTCTGTCTGTACTTGGCCAATCCCACGGATTTTCCGCCGATGCCCCCATGATGCAGAATATCAACATTGGCGACAGCTCCGATGATGAGATCCCCCAACCCATGAAATTGAGCGCTTTGACGACGGCCCTGCTCGCGCAAAACGAAGTCAATTCGCCTGAAAAGCAAGCCCGTAAACCTAAGTTACGGATATCACGCAATGGCTCAGGATCGGATACACCAGTCCAAGAGACCATTACTCCCGCGCCATCCCTGAGGATAAAACGAGTGCCGTTGAGAGGTGCGCCAATGCGTAGGATAAGGAGGACGCCCCAAGGAGACGAAGACCAGCCCGCATCGCAAGACCAAGAAAACCTTCCCATGTCCGTTACAAAAGGAGAACCTATGAAGGCAGATTCTGTTATGAGCTCTGTTATGAAGGTATCTGACAGTGGCTCGCGTGCCCCAGTCCATCAACCACAATCTCCAGTACCGGTCCAGAGGCATGAAAATCATATGCCGCTGCAGGCCATATCGGCGAACACTCCGCTCAGACCAGCACCGCCTCCCCCGCCGAAGATGTCGGTTTTGGAGACGGCTACGGCGGCAGCAGGCGCGGCAACCACCAAGACCAGGGAACGAAAGAAACGAAGTCATCTTACCGTAAACGGGAAGCATTATTCTCAGATGGGCAGACTTGGAAAAGGAGGAAGTTCAGATGTTTATCGCGTCATGGCGGAAAATTCCCGATTGTTCGCATTGAAGAGAGTAAAATTAGAGGATGCCGATGAATGTGCAGTGCGCGGTTACAAGGGCGAGATCGACCTGTTGAGGAAGTTGAATGATGTAGAGAGAGTGGTCAGGTTATATGATTGGGAAGTGGATGAGTCCAGACAAATCCTCAGCGTAGTAAGTCTTTTCCCAGAATGGTTTGCCGGACCATTGAAAACTAACAAGCACTACAGCTTATGGAAATTGGTGAATCGGATCTTGCACGAATCATTCGAATGAAACTGGATCCCGAAGGAGCCAAATTAGACTTATCTTTTACTCGATATTACTGGAAAGAGATGCTCGAGTGCGTCGGAGCAGTCCATGAATACGACATTGTCCATTCCGATCTTAAACCCGCCAACTTCCTCTTCGTACAAGGACGCTTGAAGCTCATCGACTTCGGTATCGCAAACGCTATCGACATTGACAATACTGTCAACGTCCATCGAGACAGCCATGTAGGAACACCAAACTACATGTCTCCCGAATCCCTTGAAGACACGAATTCCGGCATGCGAGGTCAACTCGGTGCCGGCAATGTAGGCAAGATGATGAAGCTCGGAAAGCCTAGCGATGTCTGGAGTCTTGGCTGCATCCTCTACCAAATGGTCTACGGCCGCCCACCATTCGCGCATATTCCGAATCAAATCCATCGAGTCATGGCGATCGTCAACCGAGAGGTGCATATTGAGTATCCCGTGCACGGGGTAGGTGGCGTGAAAGTCCCTGCAGGCCTCCGATCAACGCTTCGCCACTGCCTACAACGAGATCCCTCACTGCGTCCTACGATACCTCAGCTTCTAGATGACCGGGATCCATTCTTGTACCCTGATGCAGGCGACGATCTGAAAATCCCTCAGGAATTGCTGGGCCAGATTATCCAGCGTGTGGCTGATCGGTTCCGGGATCCACAGAAACAGCCTCCCACAGACGAGGAGATACGACAGTACCCCGCTAGCTTCTATGCCAAGATTCGAGATCTGATGGAGTCTGGATGAACGGTGTAACATGGAGGCTTTATTTTTTTCGATTCGTTATCTTTTGGATGGGAATTTTCATGCATCGTTGTTTCGTTCTACTGCTTGCCAGCGATTAAGCGGGTTTGTTTTTTCCTCCTCTGCTTTTCCTTTTGCATAATACCATTCGACTTGTTGTAAGGCGCCTGGTGCTTGCTGGCTTGTAAAAAATCCTTCCCTACGTTTTTGTCAGAGTACATCTCCTTTGTTGGATACGGTTTGTACGTTCAAAGGGTCATTCGATTATATTGGAGTATCATGGTGGCGGACTTGTTTGTACATTGTCTTGGTGTCTTGGTGTTGAGTGAGTAAGGTGACGAGTGGCTAGGGCACCTTTAGACAATTGACACTCTACTTCATAGAAATGGTTCATATCGTATTTAATGTATACAAATGACTCTCAGCAGCTCTCAGCATACATGGAAAAGAGGTGAGCTCTTTCGTAAGAGTAGTCCAATCAGGCACTAGTATATTCTACAGAGCCCGTATAACCATGATGCATATATATGATACAGCCAAAATCCTACACAACATATTCAAGTGATGATTCCCTCATGATCCTAATATCCGCAACTTAACATTTATGTCTTAGCTTCTTTCTCCATCTGCTCAATCTTCGCAACACCCCTAACCTTAATTTCCCCTATCCGAAGAACCGTAAACTTATGCTTGCTGTGTACATGCCTGACATGCCTACGCCTTCTCTTCGTCTTTTCCTTGATCCTCATCGGCTCGCTCTCAACGCCCACCACCGTCGCCCTACACACAAACAACCTATCATCCAGATATTGGGGTTTATCAAGCACACCAGCGATCCTATCCTCCTTCGCAGCTTTGATAGGCTCTGGGGCCTTGAGCGTATAATCTCTGGAACCAAGATGCGTGGCTCGGTTTAATCGTAGAGTATCACCAGGATGGACGCCATGCATCATGAATGGAAGGCGGATAGTATCGCCGGCGGTTACGAGGTAAGGATGTCCGTGTATATGAACGGTGAGGTAGTAAGGTGGCTGGTTTTGTAGCAGAGGAAGGGTCTTCTTGATCTCGTCCGCAACAGGTGTAGTCGAGTTATGAGCATTCGGGAGTGGTTGTGGGGGTTTCGCAGACACATTCGATGGGATTTTTGGAAAAGCTTCCGTAGTAGCATTAGGTTCCTGCTTCGGCGCCCGAGACTTCTCCTTCAATTCCTTCGATATCCGCTGTCCGGATTGTATGAGGGGTTCTGGGACATCTCCGGTATCCAGCGTATGCGAGATGGTGGTTATCCAGGCGCGGGACGAGGGGCGGAATATACATGGTAAAGCTACCTTTGTCTCGAAGAGAGACCGCCGGAGTGTCTGTGCAAGCATTGTGTATTGGAATGCCTTCAATGAGGCAGAATGCGGGTATCTTGGGTCGTCCTGAGCTCTGTCCTACCTGCGGTGAAGTTGTAGGATTGGAAAAAGAGTATGACTAAGCTTAGATTTTTAGCTTGCCAAGATTTCGAACTTCCATTGGACATTTTTTGGTTCTCGCCGCTAAAGTACCATCTTCAAGTCGCCAGCAGCTTCGAAGCATATCGCCACAATGCCTCAGAACGAGTATATTGAGAGACATACTAAACTTCATGGCAAGCGGTAAGTGTTTTCTAGGAAGTCCTGTTATTCCATCACTGATATATATCCTCAGACTCGATCACGATGAACGAGTGCGCAAGCGCGAAGCCCGTGAAGCCCACAATGCCTCATTCAAAGCTCAAAATCTCCGCGGCCTGAGAGCGAAACAGTACGCGGAATCCCGTCGAAAACACAAAATTCAGGTCAAGCAAAAAATACGCGCGCATGAGCAGCGCAATGTCAAGAGTGAGGGAGAGAAAGAACCAAGTTCTACACCACTGCCACAGTACCTTTTGGACCGGTCCAGTGAGAAGCAAGCGAAGGCGATCTCCTCGGCGATCAAGAATAAGCGCAATGAAAAAGCGGCTCGTTATTCGGTTCCGTTGCCAAAAGTCAAGGGCATTTCTGAAGAGGTATGGAAATCGCATCTTTTTATGGGCTGGATTGAGTCCCTACACCCCTATATCCTGGAGAGGCGCAAGCGTGATAGACCTATGAGACGGCACCTCCAATTCAACCTGAACACCGTAATAAAAGACGCCCAGGCTGAGGCCGGTGGCGCTTTTGGACTTCGGGATAGAGTTGTAATGTCTACGGGGTTTCTATGTTTTGCGTTCTTCGCCTTGAGATACCGGTTTCGCTGACACTGGTCTATAGGAGATGTTTTCTGTCATGAAAACCGGTAAAAAGACCGCCAAAAAATCTTGGAAGCGCGTAATCACACATCCTACATTCGTTGGACCAGGTACGAATAGCTATGAATTTTGGTGTTGAGATCCCCTACTAATCATGAAAAATAGGCTTCACCCGCCGTCCCGTAAAATGTTAGTATTATACCCGAAAACGAGTGTTCTTAGCTGACCTTAACCAAGACGAGAGATTCATTCGCCCGATGGGTCTGCGTTATAAAAAAGCTAACGTCACCCATCCCGAATTAAATGTGACTGTGCAACTGTAAGTTCTTGTGGATTCCTGATATCAACATGCACAAACTAACAATACAAACAGTCCCATCATTTCCGTAAAGAAGAACCCCCAAAACCCTCTCTTTACACAAATGGGTGTTTTGACCAAGGGAACGGTATGTCTTTACTCAAAACTAAGACCCCAAACCCCCCACTAACGGGAAACCCAGATATTGGAAATCAATGTCAGTGAATTGGGTCTTGTCACTGCTGGAGGAAAGGTAGTCTGGGGTAAATACGCACAGGTAAGTGGGAACCTATGTATATCGTTGATATAATATCCTTATCCCTTTTACAGATCACGAACGAACCCAAAAACGACGGATGTGTAAACGCACTGTTGTTGGTCTAGAAGGATGATAGACCTGGGGAAATGCATGAAAGGCGTTGGCGTTGGGCAGAGATGATAATAAATATCGATTTTTGGTAATTCTGAAAATGGGGAAATTATATGTTATGATTGAGGGGTGGATAAATTTAGATAAGGCTGAGTGGAATGGAAGATTGATAGGTACGATCATTCGGAAGAAGTCATGGGTGGTTTTATGTCCTAGGAAACGCGGGGAAAGGTTTAAGCAAAAACAGATAGAAGCATCTTTCACGATAGGAAAAAAGACATACAATTCCTCCGGAGAAATATGTTCATTGTCTTGGAGTGAAATGTGGCAGCTCTTCTGCATTGATGCCACCGTGACTATATATCAAGATCGATATTGATTGATATGACCTCGAGACTTATATAATTATCACATGTCTTCATTATGTAGCGAATATTTTCCATCATCCGTCTCAGAGAAGACAACTCCAGCCCAACGCCGATCGCTATGCGAGACCTTGTCCGGAAGGAGCATTTCAGTGTACCATATTGGAAGCATAGAATTCCTTTTACGTTGTTAGTAACCGTGTATCAAATGTAGCAACAAGGCACACTCACAGGATGCTGGCTTTGTATCATAGTCGTCACCTTCTCCACCTCTTCAGCCAGACCCTGCACATTAGCATCCCACTTCCTTAATTCCTTGCCAACAACACGTTCTGCATGACCGGTCTTCCGTTCTCCACTGCCCTCTCCTTCGAAGAATATTAGTCGGTCTATTTGGTCAATGTATCCTGCTAAACGGCCTTGTTCGATCATCTGTGCTGCATACGTCTCTGCTTTGTCCGCATCAACGTCTAGCAACTCGCCAAGTTGGTCGATCCCGATATTGTTGTATAATCTAGAGGCAGCTAGGAGATTGTGCTCTAAGACGGCTTTCTGGAGGACGGTTGAGCCATCCGCGGTCACGGCTTTTTGGTGGTCCTCTAGCTTGTTGGAGAAGGCTTTGACCTCTTCTGGGGAAAGTAATCTATCGAGGAAGATCTTCTCCAATATGCCGAATTCTTCGACTTGTGATGCGCGCTCGTCTTTATACAGTCTTGCCAGTGTCCTTCCACGTTGAGGTCCGGCGGGTGCAAGAACTGCACATTTGATAGCTGCGGAAAGTGCTTGCAATCGTTCCCCCTCATCAACAACCGTTTCAAAACTTAGTCCGTGGTAAGATTGACTTGCGTCCAAGAAGCTACGTTGGGAATCCAGAATCCTCGCCTGACTGAGTTGGAACATAAGTCTCGTGTCCTTATTCTTGACGCCATAGAGCACATTCTTAACCCTGTTCAAGTAACTGAAAGCACTTGTTGGGTCTCCCTCCTCCAAATAACACCTCACAATCCGAATCCACACTTTCGCCTTATCATCATCCGACACAGCCCTCTGACTTGAATCCAGCGTAATCGTCTGAAGCACCCTCGCGGAACCCCTATAATCTTCCTGCGCTTCAAATGCATCTGCAAGAATTTCCTTGATCTGAATATCCTGCTCTTCGTAGGAGACCACTTTGGGTGCTAACAGCTCGAGCACTTTCTGCCCCGCTTCTACCTTGACATCGGGGTCTTGGACTTGTCGGAATTGATCGACGAAGGAGGCGAGGAGAGGACGAGAGGATACTATGCCAAGGGAATCACCGAGTAGTGAACGTGTATAGGCGACTAGGTTTTCGGCGAGGTTGGCTGGGCTTGAGGAAGCGAGGATGCTTTGGAGGACCTCGGTGTAGCGTGGGGCTTTGTCGGCGGCGGATGCTGTTTCAATCTGCTGCAATGCTGCAATGACTTCGGAGGAGGCCATTGTGATAGGTGCTGGCGCTCTAAGAGTGAAGAGAGATCGTAGGTGGAGGTAGTTCAGCTCTGATAGTTGCGAAGGCAGCAGTGGGAGGTCTAACTCAGAGTCTATCAGGCACCAAGGCAATTGCGATAACTGTGGATTGGATTAGATAATTGTGTATTGCTTTGAGTTGGAAATACCTACAGTTCTGAGCCTTACAAAGGAGTGTTTTGAGCTCGGAGTACTTTTGCTTTGCGAAGGTGATGGTGAATGTTGACGTTGAAGTGGGCTGTGGTACTTAGTTGTTATCGATAAGAGCAATGTCTTGGCGCGCGGCGTGACAGGGATCCGTGGGCGGCCCTCATCCTGACACGGCTCTTTCATTACAACTTCCTTCTGCTTCTTTCAATTGTTATTTTCACAAACGACGGACATGAATTCAATTCAAAACCCGAGTTTCTAGGACGTTTGATGAATTATATTAGCAGTTAGGAGGAAGGACGGTCAGTCAGACAAACAAACAAACAAACAAAAGAATATAACTCAAAAAATATTAACTTAATTCACCTTGACTGATGAATTGTATTAACAGAGCTTAGTTTAGAATTGCTTATATCGCAGTATTAATCTTCTATATACCTCGCGTCCAAGCCTCACTAATCGCCTCCCATATAAATAACCCATTTGGAATACAGACAAGAAATTTGGCAAACCCTTCAAAAAACACTAGTGATACACCTATTCCTGCCGCGCCCTTAATGATGAATCCCGTCGTTTTGACTCCTATTATTAACTCCAAGAACCCATTTATGATTAACATTATTAATCTTCAATATCATCGTCGCTGAGGACGAGTTTAGCAACTTCCTCCTCACCTAATCCAGGGATTACTGATTTCTGAACGTCTTTGTTTTCGTTCTTAATCCCTGGTTTTCGCTTTTTTGGGGTGGTGGTAGGAGCATCGGTGGACCATTGCTCTTTATCTAATGACTCTTCCTCTTCTTCCTCGGCATCCTCGTCTGTTGCCACGCCTACACCAGTGAAGGCTGTGATTTTCTCTATATCGCGGAGGGCGTTTGATACGAAGGGCTTTGTTCGTTGGTTTCGCATGATGGAGGAAAGGTAAGGGAGTCGCTCGAGTAACATTTCGTATCGAGCGGAGCCACCACTTCCAAGAAGTACCGGCATGGGCTGATCTTCTTCCTTCTCTTTTAAGCTCGAGGACTTTGCTGCTGAGGCGGATTGCTGAGACCTTCTCCATGTTTCGACGCTTCCAGGTTGAAACTTTGGGGGCTTTGGAGCAGATGGGCCTGGTGCCAACAACTCCCCATGTTGTGCCCGGTTAATCCATAGATCGAGTAAACCTTCGATTTCTTCTTGTTGGCGCCACAGCCTGAGCGACATAGGATAATACATCTGGAATGCGCCGCCACCACCTCCTCCTGACTTCCCTCGTCCGTATAGTCCTGTAGATGGAGGGGCGACTCGGTGTACAGGAGATGGCAAACTAAAGAGAAGGCCGCAGACACTCACTTGGAAACTCATTTCCTCCTGACGAAGGTTGTCCGCGCTTGTGCCTTGCATCACTCGTCGACCGGCTCCTGCACTAAATCGGTCGGTGGAGAGGATATCGGCGTCGGAAAGAGCATCGATCGAGCCACTGATGCAATCCATGGTATCTTCACTGGTAGGTCCTTCGCATGACAAGACGTAGTTCTCATGTAGAGCGGCGATGAAAGTTTGAATATCGGTCCCTAATTCGTCAAGCAGATCATCCACTTGAACCTCAGATGGCTTTGCACGTCGGTGCTCGGGAAAATGATTCGGAGGTTGAGTGGGCTCAGGGACATCAGGTACTCGTTTATTATAGACGACTTTGCCGACAGCATGGAATATACCCAATGTGCTTTCTCTTTGTGTCACCATCTCAAGCGATTCTTCTTCCATCTTCGTTAAGGGGACATCTTTCGGAGCCTTCCTTGTTTTACTAAAAGCAACCTTCGCACCCCATCCTTGATCTTTCGTATCATCCTCGCCTTTATCACCCCGAGCGCATAGAAACTGGAGTGAAGATACGGCGTTACGGATATCACCTAGCTCCGAGAGTCGCTTGATAACTTGAGGCCCCGGTGTCTCTCGCCGACCACTCTTGCGAGCTTCTTTGACCACCATGAGTTCAAGCGCTTTATTCATCAAGGTTTGTGCAATTGGGTTGAATTCAATTACACTAACACCGGGGTGATTAAGGATCTCGGGACCAAGGAGGCGATGTGCAGTAAAGCTATCGGCTGCTGCGGTGTTTGTTGAGAGCAAAGTTTCTGAGATGATCATGACTATTGGTGTGATTGTCTCATTAGGATCATGCGGATCATGGAAGAATGCCCCGGCAGAAGGGGTGTTTGCAGCTAGAAAGCTTTGAATTGACGATCTGAATGATTGCACGATGGAAGATGAACGTGTGAAGGTATTCGGAAATTCTTCTACCAGGATGAGTTGCTTCTGTGTTTTCTTTGCATCTGAAATCGTTGACATTTGTGGTTTTTGAGATGGTTCACCAAAAGACAGGGCTCCGAATGTGCCAGATCTTCCCACAAATTCTTCGAACTGGGCAGTGAGAGAAACATATCCTTCAGAAGAGAACGAATCGTTCGTTGGGTTTCTCCACTCCTGAATTCCAACCCCCAGGTCTTTTGAAAGTAGAGACACGGTGGTAGTCTTCCCACTGCCTGCGGGACCTTTTAAGATCAACAGTCTCTTTCGTTCCCTACCACCGAACACATTTAGGAACCAGTTCCGAACATCAGTAACCTTCTTTTTATGGACCGCCAACTCGTCAAGATTCACAGGACTATACTTTTCGTTCCAGGGTCTCCGATCTTCATCTCCTTGCGGGGTTGATGAGACACGTGAGCCGCTTGAACTTGTAACAAATTTCTTGCTTCCTTGAGTAAGTTTGCTATTTTCTCCTTTGAAACCCCCATACAATGTATTCCGCACCGGCAAAGCAGTCTTGGATTTTGCCCTCACCTTCGCTATCCTGCTTATAGACTTGGCTGTATTATCATGATCGGAATCAGATATGTCGTCATCTTCTATCGTGCTTGTAGGGGCTTTGTCTGGGCTCGAGGTTCGCTGACGCAGGGTCTCTTGACGCTGGGGGATTGTGGAGAAATATTCGTTGATTGGTCCGCCATTGTTATTTTTTATTTTGGAATGGGATTTTGCGGCGGGTTTGGCGGCGGGTTTGGCAGCGGGTTTGGCAGTAGGCTTCACAGGAGAGGTCCGGTTTGCAGTATCGCTAGTGACGATGGAGCTAGGGAAGCTAGAAGAAGGCTTAGAAGATCGAGTGCAGTGGTGGGTAGACCTTGGGGCCGGTATGGTAGCGTCTCTGGTGGCACGAGACTTGTCGTTGACGATGAAGTTGTTCTTCTGGCGTTTTGGAGGAGGGGGCTGCACTGCTTCTTCTTCATCGTCGTTGGAGGAGGAGGAGATCACAATGGGCTGTTTCCTGGCAGCAGCCCGCGGCGGTGCCATGCCGCACAGAGTCGATGAGCAGAGCTCGACGGGCAGGCAGTGGTCATCGTCAGTGTCAGTGAGCGTCGTCGTCAGACAGCGGCGAGCGTAGGAGCGGTGAAGGTGGTAGTGGGTGGGTGGCTGGGCACTGGTGTGGGATGCTCCGACAACGTCTACCCGGCAGCTATCGAGCTATCGACGACCTAAGTACTGCCACTTCCAAGCTTCGTTCGTATCGTTGGGCAGGTCGGTGAAGCTTGATCGCGGGCCGACCATGGTGCCGGTGCTCGCACGTGACGGGAGGCTCTTGCATCCGAGCCATTCGCCATTCGCCATTCGCCAGTGTTAGCCTTCAGCCATTATTAGACGAGCGGGAACATCAGCAATTCCCTCCCAGACCTATCATCATCGTGCGTCGCTCGTCTCTGCTCCCGTGCCCAAGTAGCTACCCCTCCATCGCTCGCGACGTCTCTTGTGCCCTCTTCCCCCAGTGTCCCCTCCCGCTCCTCCATGCACGCCTGCACGCCTGCACGCCTACACACGCCTACACGCCTACACGCCTTCACCAGCACTCTGGGATCGCCAGCGCAACATGACGGCCTTCGTGTCATGCACCCACCCATGTGCCAATTGCAAAAAGTTCCTCCGCGCCCATGCATGGGCGGAGCAGGCTACTGCTGGTGCCGCTCTCCATTGGCGAGAAGGCCCACCAGCCGGGCGATTCCACGTGTGCCACGATACTCCCTGCTGCTGCACCCTCTGCCAACTGCGCATGGGGGGCTGGATATCAATGCTTAACCTGAGTCACTAATTTGCAACGCTTTCGACCCAACTGGTAGGGAGTGCCCTTTTCTCCCAGCCTCACTCTCCAATTTTCCCGATTTTCTACGCCCGCTGCTTACGCCCTGGCCCTCTCTGCCAGTGTCTGCGCCCGTCTGCTCAAAAATGCTGGCAATCCGAGTCTGACATTTGGACAATCAATACTCGTCCCTCTGTCTGATTTCTGCCTCCGCCTCTCCTCCCACACGTGAATACCGATTCGTGACTGCCATCGGATAATCAGGCCAATTGCACCCTCTCTGATATTAGCGGCCAATCCTGAACTGCCAGCACGGTGTCTTACTTTCTCCCCATTGGACCCGTTCTGACAGTTCATTCCCGTCGCTGCAGGCCTGCAAGTCCTCCAAGGCCTGCAAGTCTTGCACCTGCGGTAACTACACTCCAATCTGCTTGGTCTGCGACAGCCTACATAACTCTCTATCAAGCTGCCACGTTAGCAAACCTTACCCAAATCCTAATTTTCCAGGCCCTCCTGTGTGAGGCAAACACATATTGATATCTGCCCCCTTCCCCACTGATTGTATAAAAGAGCACCTCACGCTATCGACAATGTCAAAGAAGAAGAGCAGCAAAGCCAAGAAGAAGACGGCCGACGGGTCTTCTGCCCCTCCAAGTCCGCTGCAAGAGCCTGTTGATGACGTCCTAGCACAGGACGATCCAGACGCGACCGGGGACGACTCTATACAGCTAAGTCCTGACGAAATACCTGCCGAGGCACATACTGCGGTCGAAGAACCATCGACTGAAACCTCCGCTCCCGATACTGAAGGTCGGATCGTTGAGCCTCAGGCCAAGCGAACTGACCAAATCGACGGTTCTAAATCCAACCCCAAAGAAGACGAGGTGGCTGCGACGGACGACGCCAGAGCTCTAGCAGATCCAAGTGCTCCAGATTCGAATGAGTCTGAAGCCACTGCAGAGTCTCGATCGGCACTCCCAGAAACGCAGAGAAAGGCAGAGAGAGCTCCAGCCTCTGCCGAAAAGACTTCAGCGCTTGTCGAGGAAGCTCCAGCGCCCCCTTCGACAGAAGAACTGCCACCATCAATAGCAGAAGACGGTCCTCCACCTATCGACGAGGCCTTACCACCGGTTGAAGAGGCACCTCCAGCACTCGAGGAAGCACCAGCCCCTCCACCCGTCGACGAGGCACCTCCAGCAGTTGAATACGTCCCAGCTCCTGTTGAAAAGGACCCAGACTTCTTTGGAGAGGCCCCATCACCTGTCCAAAACGCTATAGTACCTGCTGAACACCTTCAAACGTCGCCACCTCCCCCTACTCCGCCTCTTCCACCAGGACTTGAGTCCAAGCTTATTCGAGAGCCATTTCCAGATTACAGGACACAGGAACCACCCCGGATCAGACAGCTTAAGGAATCCAGACCACCAGCCCCCAGCCCGCCACCTAGTGCGCGACATAATCGGGTTTTTGAGGACACTTCTGACGAGGATCTACCTGTCAGGAGAAGAAGGACGAGACAACAGAACAGCTCTGCTTCCCCAGGCCCACGGAATTATAGCCCCCAGTCGTCACAAAGTCTAACGTTCTCATCGCAGCCGCCCCAAACACGTGGGTTCGCCAGCCGCGTTCCTGTTGAGCACTACAGTCCACCTCCACCTCCGCCTCCCCCTCCAGGTTATTCGCAAAGGTACTACCCCCAACCGCCTCCCGGAGCTCCGCCATACTATCACAGTATGAATCACTCAGGCCACTATCCACCTCCCAACCCCTACGGCCCGCATGCTGGGTCGCCCTACCCGCCCTCATGGGGGGAATACGGGTCACCATACGGACCGTATGGCAGCCCAGGAGGGCATCCTCGACACGACTCTCTCCTCTCACGAGACTACCCATATGGCGCACCAACTGATGGTTCAGCCATTGAAGATGAAGGTGGTGAACTCTTCTCTCGTATTTCAAATGCCATTCCTGATCTCCAGAATCTTCTCTCTCGGTACAGGGACACTCACGGACAGCTTGGCATGAAAGAGGACTTCTGGCGTCAATTTGAAGCTGAGCAGAAAGAGACCTTGAAGCGTAAGGACGACCATATCGATAGCCTGGCGAAGGAACTGGAAGCCCTGAAAAAGGAGACTACAGTAGAGACTACCAGATGTCGACTCCAGATCGGAAACATGGAGGATGAAGTGAAAGAGCTGAGAGACCGGCTTGCTGAGAATGAGAAGTTCAAGAAAGAAGCTATGGACACCAGAACAACGCTCGAGGAAACCAAAATGGCTTTGGAGGCACAAAAGGCCGAAAGGGAAAGCGCAGAGAAGGTTGCAGCAGAAATGAAAGAAAAGATGCGGAAGGAATTTGAGGAATGGAAGGAAAGGGTCTGTGCAGCGAATGAGGCCGAAAAAGTTACACTTGCTGTTGAGTTTAAGAAGAAGAGGCGGGAGCTAGAGCTCATTACCGAAAACCAGAAGGCTAAAGCTACTGCTGATTTCTACAAGGAAAAGGATGAGATTCGGTCCGAACACCAGAAGCAGCAGCATGAGCGCGAAATGCACTTCGAGGAGATCCGCAAAGAGCTCGAAGCCAAGATCACTGCAGCCCAACAAGAGCGCGAAAAATCATTAAGGCATGAACGGGAGATCAGAGAGGCTTGGGAGTCAGAGCGAGAACTTCTCACCAAGACTTACATTGAAGAACGTGAAGCCTTACAAAAGGGTTGGGACGAGCAGCGTGAACTTCTTGAGAAGCAATCCAAGAGGAACAAGGACGAATCCGACAAAGCATGGATCGAGCTTCACGCAGATGCCGTCAAGAAAGCAGATGAAGAGAAGACCAGAGTCGAACAACTGGAAAAAGAGAACGACGAACTGCAGAAGAAGCTCAATGCTCTAAAGGACGAGAGCCAGAAAGAGAGGGAATTGATTAGAAGCGTTGCTGGCAACCTCGAATCAGAAAGGCAGAGATTGGAGAAGCTGGTCGAATGTTACGGAGACGTCACTGATATCAAGAGTAAAGGAGACACATATTAGTAAGTTCAGTCGTTAGTTAGCATGCCCGACCCTCTGCATGCTTGGATTGTTGTAATGCCCGGCATGATGGTCACAAGCTAGGATAATAATGAGTTATGACTTGGGGCGTTCTGCTTAGCGTTTGCAATGGTTTTTTGAATTTAAAATGGTCGTTTTTCACCTGCCCAATCCCTGCTTTGTCCTTCGCATCATGAATTTCAGCTAACTGGTGTGTTTAAATAGCCTAGATTCTTTTTCTCAACTCGCGAAGCAGATTCTGGACCTTTCCACCACACATTTTATTCACCTACCGGTTACTCCACCCTCCGACGTTCTGTCCTTGATACCTTCGAATCTTCCATCGTTCCTTGGGGACACGCAATCATCTAGGTAAGTGAATTTGCTATGCTTCTGCTAGCCTGAGCTGTTCATCTTCATTGCAACCTTGAGGCGATGTCTAGGTCGAATGTTCTGGACGCGAAACTCCGACTGACACTGATTGATAGGCAACTCCGATCCGCCTATGTGGCACACCTGGTTTCGAAAATCCTAACGTTCCGCGTGTTTGGACCATTCCTATTCAGCCTAGGCCGCAGATACGACAAAGCCGATAGCCTATTCTTGTCCATGAGCAATCAGCTTCGAGGAAAGAGCACACGCAAAGAAGCCATCTGGCGCCAGCACACCTTGGTCGCAGCCTTCACAAGCAGTGACGCAAAGCAAAGAATAAATACCGCTGCAGGTTCGGTTGTCGAAGAGATTGTGAATGCAATCAAGTATTTCACCGATCCCAAAGAGGAGGAAGCAATCCGTGTAGCAGTAAGGAGAATCGTCAAGATTGCCGCTGAGACATGGCGCTTCGCTCGTTTAGAACGTGAGATGATTGTTGCTAAGATGCCTGCTCTCGAAGACGACTGCGAAGAGTTCCAGGGACCGCAGTACTGGCAGCCGTACCATTTCGAGGCCCACTCTTCTTCTACTGTCGAGTCAATTCAACAAGACCACCAAGGGCCCAAAATGCTCCTCAGACTGTTCCCAGTCATTTCTCGTGAACCGATCCACGAAGCTTTCCGCATCGCTGAACACGAGAGGTTAGACGATGGATGCATTTACAGCTATGGTCTTTCTCTCTACGAAGACGCAGAGCCTGTGATTGAACGAACAGAGGAGCTTTTGCAAGCTGGCCTGCCACCCCCAACTACCACATCACCTAGAGCGTCCGATTTTCCTCCTCCCATGATTCCACCTCCACGGAACCCGCCTCCCCAAGCGCCTCGTGATGATGGGCTACACTCTGGACCACACTCGCCGCATGCCATTCTCTCACCGATCCCAAGTTCTAGTGTTGAAGGTATAGCAGCAAGGGATGGGTCACGGGCATCAAGCGGGCCAACCTCGCCTGAGTTAGCCAGCCCTCCAAGATCACGACCTGGTACACCTCCCTCCCCTATATTTGCTACGGTCGATGAGATTGATGGTTTAAGGCAGCTTCCAGCGCCAGGCGCGTCGCTAAATAGGCGATCCGCAGGCCCCATGTCCTCGAAAACGCCCGGTGATGACACACAACCTCCCGAAAGCACCCTTGCTGGCACTACAGCCAATACCAGCCTAAGACGAACCACTGGAATCAACGTCGGCAATCATAACCGTAAAGGGACTCTGGATGGGGGTGGCAAAAAGAGTTCAGCACCTCGATATGTCAATGAGAGTCGAAGTGCGGGGATCAAAGCATTGTATACACACTCAAAGCTGTCCAGCCCTCCAGTTACTAACTCGCCGGCTATCACCACCACTCTGCCTGTTCTCACCAATCTACCTGTCATAGAGAAAACAATTTACCTACTCGCCAAGGCGAACTCAGTGAAGAAAGAAAAGGAGAAGACGAGCAATGTTGATGAGAAACCTTCGGTTCCAGCCCAAATCGACCCCGGCTTCGATTTCGAGTTTTCTACCGTTACCAACCCGGACGATGCTATTACGACGTAGGAGAGCTGCGCGTGGGCTTCCTGAACATTCTTCTCAGCCCTTTTCCTTCTTCCTTTTTCTTGCCTTGGATTACGCATTATGTATTCTGCTTCCATTTTCGTTTCGTTTCTTTTGTCTGATATTGCACATAATGGATTTTTGGGCATAGCGATGGCGTTTCGTCCTTTGGTGTTGTAAAACATCTCGGCCGTTTCCGTCCAAAAGCATAGATGCATGTATTGTTTATTTCTGTTTTCTTAAGCGCAGCCAGCACCTTAATACCCTCTCCTCCTTTTCTTTTTTTGCATATCACGACTGTTTACGACCGTTTCCTTTCTTTCACGAAAGCATTCGTTCTAACGCATGTACGTTTTCTCTTTGTAAATTTCCTTGATTTGACATGTTCAAGCGCTTCTTATGATGTTCAAGAGCATGGTTGTTGTACTCTATGACGATATTTATGCATTTGGATACCACAAAGGATGGGCATGGGATATATTCTAAACGGGATACATGGGAATGTTTGCATTGCATTTTTCTCTGCATTGCATATATATCATGACTTCACGATTTGGGGATTCAGGGTTTGGGAGGTTGTCATCCTTATTAGTTACACTTGATAATTAATGTTTAAACGAATCCCTCGATTTTCAATTCCAACGACATCCTGCCAGTTTCTCCCTCGAAAATAAGGTCATCCTATCTATCATATTCCCTACTCCTAGCATAACAACCACAAATTCCACACTATAGCAATTCAAGTACTCACGACCGATGCGAACGCCTCGCTACAATGCACTATGAATAGTTCACGCAAGTCATATGACTTTCCTTATCCCCTCTAAATCGATCTACATACATGAACTTTTATGCAAAACATAATATCACTAGTTAGTAAGATGCACTAAAGATACTGCGTTTGGATTGGTGGGTTCTTTCTTTTCTACCCGTGGTTGAATGATTCATGTGGTTTTCGGTTTGCGGTTTTTCGGGGACCCAAGTGTAGGGATACGTGGGTTAGTGCGTGCTTAGGGTACCGATGCCACTGTATTGGGATTTGGTGGTTTGGTTTGGGTGGTTTGCTTGTTTGGTTGTTTAATTGGTTGGTGGAGTTGTGAAAGTTGTTGGAGCATGGGGTTTAAGATTATGTTTGCAGGTAGTATTTCATGGCCATGAAGGGTAGATGAAGCGACGATGGGTATGGGTTAAGATATATGTTCTATTTTGGGTTCAGTTGAAAAGAGATGTGATATTTCTATTCCATATCCCTATTTCCTCTCCCATGACCTTCCATGATATGTGAGGTTCAAGAGAAGCGAATTGTTGAGGCCGGTCCACTTATCTCAGATGCAGTTGAAGCAGGGGTACGAAGTACTCCACCCAACTTTAGATAGAAACCCCAGACTTCCCTCACCGCCTCGATCAAAATACCCTTGAGGTAGCCAAAAGGATTCAAGCATCCTAGCTACAGCATACATCCTCCCAACCACCCATCCATCCCCTCAACAACAACCCAACTAACCACCTAAACCCCCAAACCCCCTCATCCAGCCTTCTTCTTCTTATCCTCAATACACTCGACATTATCCTCCGGAATATCCTTATAACTCTCCGTCAAATAATCAAAAATCTCATCACTCAAATCACCCTGCACAGTAATCTCTTCCCCTCCCCCAGGAATCTTCGTAACACTACTCCCGGTCGCAAACTTCTTCCCGAAATCCTTTGCCACTTTTTTCAATTCCAGGCCATGGGCTTCTAGGCCTTGGACCGCGGTGACGTATTTGCGTTTGTTGCGTTCGACGCGCTTGATTAGGATTTTGGAGGTTTGTTTGATTTCGGCGGCTTTGGCTTCGGCGGAGGCGGCTTTTGCGGCTTTCTTTTGACTGTCTTTTTCGGCGCGTTTTTGGGCTTCCACGGAGAGGGTTGAGAGGTTTTGGGTTATTGCTTCTGTGGGTTTATTTGTTAGATCTATTTAGGCTTTCTTTTCGAGTAGTAGATATCCATGCGAAGGGGTTGGGAAGGTGATACTTATGTATGTAAATATCCACGTACCTTCAGAATATAATTTCTCATGCAGAGAAGGATTATTTTGCTTCAGCCATTCTTCGCATTTCTTAACTGTGCCACCAAATTCACAATACTGGATTATAAGAACGAATCAGTTATATCCCGAGCTATCGGTATCTCGTATCATCAAGCGTCCTACCTACTTCGGGAGGTAGACTGCATACTATGGAGATGTTAGCATGAATCATAGCTTCTAGAGCTACGGAAGGGATGTTCGTACCACCGCAGTAGAGAACTTGTTTCGGTTGTGATTCCGACGATGTTGCTACTTCTGCCATTTTGATATCGGGGTTATTCTGTGGGTTTCGGGTTAGGTGATCGGAAATATTCGTTTGGTTGGAGTTGGTAATTGAAGGATGAAGTTCAGGTGGGATGTCGAGGTGCCAAGATCATGGCGGGGCTGTCGCGGGGTAGGTAGAGAAAATTAAAGCCTCAGGCATCACAATGGGCTCCAACATCATAGTTAGGTACAATGATGATTTAGAAGCTCTTTATGAGCTTCAATTAAACTTCTTCCCGAAGTTTATCAGCATTTGCCAAGATTCTAACTTTTGGTTCCATCCCAACTTCAACCCAATAACCCCACAAATACTTCTCCCTCACAGCACCCTCCAACGTTTTCAATAATCTAGTAGCCTTGGAAGGCTCCAATGACCTATTTCCTAATTTTAATGCCTCAATCTCCTCGGGAGATGGTTCACGAGTATTTTGACCCGGTCGAAGAACCTTTATTTCTGAAAATCCATACACTAAATCAACCACCTGCCACTTCCCAATCGCTTTCTCTGGCCGTTCCGCTAGCACATAATCGAAATCAGCCCAAAATAATGGATCAAAGAGTCGAGAAGGATTTTCACTCTTGTCATATATCCATCGTTTGTTGGGCGGTGTTTCAAGTGCACCCTCCACTGCCAGAGGCCCCTCGTGGTTCTCCAGGAATCGCGTGGCTCCCGTCTGGCATACTAAATTATCCAGGTGGACCCTATTATTGATCCTCTCATGCTGAACAATCTGGTGTAATCGGACAACTGCTTCCCCACCGGGGTAGTTATAACTAGATATAACTAGAAGTGCCGTAGAGATGGCGAATGATGCAAGGACTGAAATAATCAATGCGAAACTCAGCAGGCCGTAGAGGATGGATTTTGTCCTGCGATTCCATATCCATGCGGCTCCGGCTCCAGCGACAGCCGTCAGACCAGGAACGATGTATATAATGAAGCGCCATTCTTTGTGAGGTAGGATGCTGTATAAACCAACAAACCCAAGTAAGGGGATGAGGAGATCCAAGCTCCGCTTCCCAGTCGCTGGATTGATTGTCGCAAGAGGTATGCATACCAAGAAGATCAAAGGGTTTATCAGGAGACGAGGCAGCGCATTCACGAAATAATAGTGCCATGGCGAGACCCCCCAGTCTGCAGAATGACCTTGGATGGTGTTGTAGTAGAATGCGGTCCACTCCGGCCAAAGAGGAATTGTTTGCCAGAAGAAAGAATCGATAGGTATGGTACTTAGCAGCCCCAATACTAAGCCACACAGACCGGATGGTATGATGACAAAAGGAATTGACAGCCTCTTGACAACGAACAAATAGAGAGTAACAGTAGCTACGAGGATGGCAAGTTCAGACCGAAAGACAACCCCGGATACCGTTAGCAAGTAAAGGCATAGTCGGTAGCGTTTCGAGGAATTTGAATCAATACCCGGAGCCACATTCGCAAGAAGAAGACTTCGGAGTGCGACTGTACCTGATGTCTAATGTTAAAGGCTAGATTTATTCAAGCAGAGGATAAGACTAACTGAAAACCAAGGCAAACATATTAGGTAACGTCCTTGACGCATAATAGATGACATGAAACTGGCTAGCTTGGAATAAAGCGAACCATATTCCTGCCGCCCGTCCAAAGACTTGTCGGACGGCCGATGCAAGTGATATGAGAGCTAGAGCGTTTGCGAGGCCAAGAATGGCTCGAACTAATATAATAATGTTAGTGTTATATCAAAATGGTAAAGCAGACATGATAAACACCTACTCAGTATTTGCAGCTGAGCAGGGGAACTAAAAAAGCCAACCCAAGGCCTAGACAATCCCGCCAAGACCAAGGCACCAGTGAATGTCCTCGGGACCGACCCAGGAAACGAGATATGATCATATTTCTCCGTAAAGAACTGATCCGGATTCTTAGTCGGGATCCCATGAAACAGAATATCATGAACGGCTTGGATATTGAAAGATTCCTCGACCTTCGTATACGGAGAAACGAAAAGATGAATCAAAATGAACGTAGGAATGAGCAGGTAGAAAAGGAACTCAAATCGCGCCATGACATCGATACTGTTGATATGGAAATCAAACTCGGTCTGAAGAGCATTGGTCGATGTTTATGTGTCGTCTGTGGAATGCAAAGTATGATGTCTAAACAAGACCCGTTGCTAGCTTAGCGATGAACAGGGATAGCGGGTTTCATCCTTTCCGGGATAGCGTGCACGTGCCTTCGTATATTTGGGCCTTACCACGACCTCACCTTTATCAAAATATCAAAATGGAGCTTTCTTCTCTTGCTGTGCCCTCGGTTTATTTGTTGATCTTTTTTCTATCTTATTCTTCGCAGTTCCTTTTTTTGTATCTTGAGCCTCATCCTTTGACGAGACAGCAGACGAAGATATTTAATTCCCTCCTTGTGTGCTTGTTGATCTGCTACACGAGATCAGTATGGACGGATCCAGGACAGATACCTAAGCGACCTGAAAAAGATGATGTAGCAAGTAAAGATGCCGCAGATGCCTCGGGGGTCATCAAAACAAAGTCAAAATGGTGTCGAAGATGCCAGGCGACAAAGCCTCCGCGGGCTCATCACTGTAAAACGTGCAAGAGGTAGAAGCTTAAATGGTTACCAAAATGAAAATGAATTCATATCTAACGTATACATCAGATGCATCCCAAAAATGGATCATCACTGCCCTTGGACAGCAAACTGCGTATCCCACACCACATTCCCACATTTCATCCGTTTCCTCTTTTACGCCGTTGCCGCAATGTCATATCTCGAGTATTTCCTATACACTCGCCTTTCCACTTTATGGGAAAACCGAAACTTACCAGCCGTATGTTCCAATCTCCCATCCCTTTCACCATCCTTTCCACCGCAAACATACAACCCCAAACAAGCAACAAGCAAGCTCATAAACCCAGTACCTCGGTCCCACAATCCCCCAACTAACCCACCTCCTCCTCCTAACCCTGCTAAACTCCCTAACCCTCTTCGCCCTGCTCATCCTCCTCCTCCGCAACATTTACTGCCTCAGCATCAACACCACCACAATCGAAGGCTGGGAAATCGAACGCCACGAAACGCTCGTCCGGCGAGCCCGCTACTTTGGCGGTTACCTCGACGGCCCCGACGGCATCAAGGTCCGCATCCAAAAGCAGGAATTCCCCTACGATATCGGTATCTGGGAGAATATCAAGCAGGGAATGGGGACTGGGAATGTGTTGGGTTGGTTTTGGCCGTTCATGGGGACCCCGGATGTGGAATCTGGGATCGCGTTTGAGACGAATGGGTTTGAAGGTTTGTAATGTGTTGGGTTTTTATGCCGTGGGTGGATGGGTTGTTAATTTTGTTATAGATCCCTCACTTTCTTGGCCTCCCCCTGATCCGGACCGCATGACCCGTAAACCTACTTCCGGTCCCTCTACCACCCAAGCGTTCACACATCAAGATGCGGATCTCACACCCTCTCAAAGCATTGAAGCCTTCAAAGCACGCCAAGCCGCGGACCTAGCCCGACGCCGCAAATTCGTCCGACGTCTCGAGGATGAGCTCGAAGAACAAGAAGAAAGAGACGAATCAGCATCATCAACTCAAGAAGTAAACGAAAACGAGAGTGGAGAAGAAGGCTGGAAGAATTCCGAAGGGGAGAGACTAGCTGATTTCGGCTTAGACGAAGAAGCCGAATTCTATGACGACGAAGACGAAGACGAAGACCTACCATTGAGCGAGCTGATCGCCCGGAGAAAATTGCATGCTAATTGATAGTTCATGCCAGTAAGGTATTGTTATAGATGGGATACTATTATTATATATGCATCTTGCCACGCTTTAAGCGAATGGAATGCTCCCCTGACCTTCGACCAATCAAGTACAAGATTACCCCTGAATATCAGTTTTGCCAATTGGTTGCTTTTACTGGTAGCTTTGGAACGTCCCTGATTCAGGTACTATATAGCATCTGCAAGATCAAACACGTTGACTTCATGCATCTACATGACGCATGATCACCGCACGGAACCTTTGTCCTGGGTTCGAAAGAAGGCAAAATGGTAATTTCATATTAAAAAGCCCGCGCTATACAGCATAACTGCAGAAACGAGCGCTTGAAAAGAAAAGCCTTATAAAAGAATGTGGAGAAGACAACACAAGCCGAACAAAAGGGCCTCTGCGTGAGCAATGAAGAAATCTAATCCTGATAACGGAAAATGATTCGAGTAGAAAAACCCATAAGAATACGCAAAGCCGTCGAAGGTTTGCACACACATCTTCCTAAAACCCTGTCGAAGGACCTTTTACCATACACCGAATCGTACAAGGATTGCCAGTGATAGAGATATAAAATAAACTAGCCCCGGACAGCGCCATATGACGATATATGTCAAGATAAAGTTCCTAACAACCCTGTTGATCCCTCCTGCCAAATGATACACGTCCATAAAAAAAAAAATAGAAGAAAGATGTTTTTTCCCATTCCATCATTCACAGATACTTGTAGCAATTTGAATTCCCTTCTGTCATCGTATAACGCAGTCTTCGTCGTTTCCGGTGGCCAATATGCCGCTGAGCGTCGAAATGAGTGTGTCGATCTATTCGGGCGACTCGACCCTCCATCCGCGACTCGGCGTTTAGTATTCCGCGGAGCCGTTTCCGTTGTGAACCGTATAGCCGAACGTGGTATTGTCTTGCTCTCCCATCTCGGTATCGCCGCTCAATACGTTGTTGTTGTGGGCATTCTCGCCCTGGGAGTAGGCACCGGCGGTGGCGGCATTTGCACCTGTGTTGTTGGCCCCACTGGCCCCAGCTGCACCGAAGCCCCCGGAAGGTTTGTTCTGATTTGCGAGGAGGGTCTCGTTCCACCAATCAATACCAAAAGTTCAGATATTCGTCTTGGCCAAAATGTAGGCAACAAACGAGACGGGGGGGATATAGCAGCTTACCTCTCGATAGCGGGATAGATAGATCTTCAAAGCTTCCGCATAGTTCTCGAAGCCAAGCGAAGTCATTGCAAAGAGGATATCCTCCCCATTGACAGTTTTCCGCTTCTCCTGCTGGCATTTTTCGGATGCTGGGCGCGCAAAGTCAGCAAATTGGGTCTAAGGATGCGGATTTCGGCGTGGAACTCACCCTCGCTGGTGATGAAGGAGATGAACTCGCTGACGCATTCCTGCATGCATTCTTTCGCTTCTTTCGCGATTTTGGCGTTTTCGGGCAGGGCCATCTTCATGATTCGGGCGACTGGAGCAAAGTTACCAATGTTAGCATCTGATGCAGAAGAAGAATTGTTGTTCGCGGTTTTCGGACCCCGCTGTGGCGGAGGAGACGAAGACTGCGGAGAAGGGGACGACATGACGCTGGCTGCAGCCTGACCGTTTTCCCAGGCACAGTTACAGATAAACGAGGGGCAAAGGACTGTGATTCGATGAAGAAACGACTCAGACGCGCGATTAAGGAGAGTGATGGGAGTCTCGACGACGCCCGTTGGCAGCAATCGGTCGACGTGCAGATGGTGAAAAGCGGCGCACAAATCAGAACGAAGGGGAATGCGCATAAAAGGACCAACCATTTGCTATAGGAAGCCATCTGTCTTGTTCCTTCACTTCGAATTCGTACGCAAGACCCTGCGCTTGTGTTTCCTGTGCTTCTCTGTCCATAGGCGGCTCCGAATCGTCAGGCGACTGCGCTCCAGGTTCCACGCCCTCCTTCTTCGGGGGGGTGGCCGACATGTTTATTCGGTCGGCTGCAGGCACCAAAGACCTGCTTCGACGGGGTGTGTGAGCTGTCTCTGAGGACAATTATTCGCTGGCAACCACGTCACTGCCAGATGCTACGATAGCTTGGCGGCCGAGTATGCAACCACCGTGTAACGGGATGCGCCTGACCGGACGATGCGGTTAGCCGGACATGCAGGAAGCTTCAATGCGAGGCTAACGTACGATATGTTTGCAGTGCAGCACCAAGGACGAGGGTTGCAGGGCGGGTGGGGAGAGATGGCGCGCAAGGGATGGGATAGGATGGGATGGGATAGGATGGCGGAGGGCCGCAGCTTGCGTGAACTACTGACAGGTTACTCGACATCCACCGCGCCGGCCAAGGGCTACGCACAAGCTCAAGCTCTCTCGACGGGGCAGGCCACAGACGGCCGTGTTAGGGGGATTGTGGGCTCACAGGCTACAGCTGGTACAGAGTGAATGACACTGCCAAGCGCGTACGACGGCTGCCGCTGGAGGTCGAGCAGAAGCAGTGGCAGTCAGTGGCAGCGCTCTGACATGTACGACGGTCAAGGGCGCTGGAGGTGGGCCGGCATGCAGGCGCGTGGGGAGGCAGCTAGAGCGCGGGCAGCGGCAGCGGAGGGAATTGAGACTGACTGACTTTAGGACGGGCTGGTTTGAGCGTGCTGGTGCGTGAGAGAGGGAGATGGGCGTGGAGTGGTGCTGCTGCAATCTAAGCCAGGTGGGATGTCGAGGGCGAAAACACAACAACGCGCATGAAGGTGCAGACGCCGCCAATGGGACGCCGGCACGCCCAGGGCGATGGAGACGGCGGGCGGGACGGGCGAGGTGATCTCAGCCCTGCTGGGAGTGCCGTCGAGGGAGCTCGGGGACACGAGGGCGACGTTTTTTTGACGCGAGACGTCACCAGGTGGCAGCAAGCTCCGATCAGTGCAGCCAGGGACGGGGGCGGCGCGCGGCGAATCGCACGGCGGGCAGCAGAAGGCGGTCAGAGGGCCGTGGCCGCGGCGATTGGGCTCTGCGTTTTGCGATTGGAGTGAGGCTCGGGGGGGGCA